>JAJSOF020000011.1:22800308-22962808 GCA_025594305.2 Periplaneta americana | reverse complement strand
TTTCGAAGTTGGTTAGCCTGGGTTTATGTTGGCTGCCTTGTACTCATGAGAGAACGTCATTGGTCAATTAACAAATAACATCGGAATGCGTAATATCGACTTTACATATCGTTATTGACATGCCTATCGATGCATAGTCGTCTACGTTCTCGGTTTATTGTGAATCAAAAATTTTCATATTCACGTCCTCTGCTTCTCGTTTTCATTCTGGTTCTCGTTCCCGGTTTATTGTGAATCAGCCTTAACTGTAGTAACTTTCGAGGAATATCACTTTTGTTGACGTCGTATAAAATTTTGTCCAATATTCTTTTGAGAAGATTAACTCCATATGTAGATCAAAATTATTTAGGATCATCAGTGCGGCTGTAGGCGTAATAGATCAACTATTGACCAGATATTTTGTATTTTACAGATAATGGAGAAAAAATGGGAGTATAAGGGTATAGTGCATCAGTTATTCATAGATTTCAAAAAAGGCATATGACTCGGTTAAGAGGGAAGTTTTATATGATATTCTTATTGAATTTGGTATTCCCAAGAAAATAGTTCGATTAATTAAAATGTGTCTCAGTGAAACGTACAGCAGAGTCCGTATAGGCCAGTTTCTATCACATGCGTTTCCAATTCACTGTGGGCTAAAGCAAGGAGATGCATTATCACCTTCACTTTTTAACTTTGCTCTAGAGTATGCCATTAGGAAAGTCCAGGATAACAGAGAGGGTTTGAAATTGAACGGGTTACGGGTTACGATAAGTAATGCTTTTAACATAAATTTAGAATACACAGATAAAATTTTAGCTCACACTGAAAGAATACAACTCGTGCTCAGGGGTGGAATATATAAAAAATATCTTCTGAATATTCTGCATAATTTTCCTGATACTAAGCTATAAATTTATAATTGTTATTAGAGGAGAAAACTTTGCTCCGGCGGCGGGAATCGAACCTGGGTCCTTGATTCTACGTACCAAGCGCTCTAACCACTGAGCTACGCCGAAGTCCAATCCACAGCACCGGATCGAATCTCTCTCCTCTAATGTTTTTTCTCCTTTGTGGTCTTGCTCCAAGTTTAACATATATGAGCCGTTCAGAGCAAGAGTGGTGCAAGTCAAAAATGGGTAATGAGGGTTAAAGTAAACATTCTGTAAAATACAGCGCAAAGTAGCAATTAATATTCAATTTATTTAAACTATTAGTAGTCAGTGAATAGCAATAAGACCATATTAATTGCTACTTTGCGCTGTATTTTACAGAATTTTTACTTTAAACCTCATTACCCAATTTTGACTTACACCACTTTTGCTCTGAACGGCTCATATGTTAACATATAATTACATTGAGTCAACTGCCATTATACAAGGAGCGCACTCAATTGAGTGACTTGATGGCCGGGATTTCAGAGTAATATCACTGTTGGGCGAAGAAGATAGATAGATTATAAATTTATACCTTCATATTTCTGTAATACGTTATTTCCTAAGCAACAAGCAGAGAATAATATTTGTATTTTTTGGTGAATTTGATTCCTATGAACTTGGTGTAACGATAAAAAGATAATGAGGCCTGAGAATTAATCCAGTGAAAATATTTATATATGTAAATTGTTTTACAGCTATCAACATTCAATTATGAATCTCGAGTTGGCTTGCGTCGTACGAAGTTCTCTCGCAACAAGTTTGTGTGATTTATATTCTAGCAAGTACCAACTGAAAAGTAATTACTCAAAAATTGTTACGTGATGGTGCGTAAAATAGTCCTGTTGATACTTGCACGTAAATACAAGTTTTATGATGTTGATAGCCTTGATTTGATAAAATTAAAATAGAGCAACTCCTCAAAAGCTGCTCTTCCTACAAAGACACACCTATCCGTCTGAAATGAATGCTTCCCGTAAGTTGAATTAAACTAAGTCACATAAATGTGTTGTTAATTAGTCCGTGTAAAAAATATTTTATATATTATGAAGAAGGCCTTTGTGGTCATGTAGATAGCGTGTTCGCTTCCCAACTAAAGGCTGGTTCACAATAAACCGGGAACGGAAACGACAACGAGAACGAGAACGGAAATAATGTTAAAATAAATGTGGGATTTAATCGATCAATTTCTGTTATAAGATTAATCGATTTATTTTATTAGGTTATTTTACGACGCTTTATCAACATCTTTGGTTATTTAGCGTCTGAATGAGACGAAGGTGATAATGCCGGTGAAATGAGTCCGGGGTCCAGCACCGAAAGTTACCCAGCATTTGCTCATATTGGGTTGAGGGAAAACCCCGGAAAAAACCTCACCCAAGTAACTTGCCCCGACCGGGAATCGAACCCGGGCCACCTGGTTTCGAGGCCAGACGCGCTGACCGTTACTCCACAGGTGTGGACGTGATTAATCGATCAAAAATATTGAATCGAATAATCGAGTCGATTAAAATTAATCGGTTGTAGATGTTATTTAATTATTATTTTGTTAATACAAACTCATACTAAAAATTCCGACAATATTTCTCTCTCGGAAATTACTTACTTAAAAGCACAATAGTACTGTTATTTTCTAACTATAAACCAGGTAGTGTAGGGAAAAATCTTTGCACAAACACTTCAGAAAGAGATGGATATATGGGGACAGTGACCTAGTCGACCTCTATTGAAAGTTGAAACACAATGCGAAACCCTTATTAAGTTTTATGGTTTTCCAAGAAACTTCCACCTTGTTGTCAGCTCATCTTCTTAGCATATGAAATACATACTTTCCTGGGATTCATCCCCCTCATCCCTTATAAAATAGCCATGTCTACACTGTGTGCAAGTGAGAGCGTAACTACCTTCTTTTCTTTCTAAAATCTGGTAATTCGATTACAATAGGGCCAGTCTTTTGCAGTCTTTTGCAGTTGCAGTTTCTATACTGAGTTTGTATTTGAAGGTTATGTGTTTAGTTTGATAAAGAAAAAGATCAGTTTTCTGTGGTTTTTGAAAATTTGTAAACTCCATTATGTCATATGAGAATTTGAGAAGTAAACTCGGTGAAACGTTTGGATTTAAATTGTGCGATCATGGAGAAGTGCTTGACACAAGACAATTTTTTCGTGTTTAGTAATGCAGGAAACATTGTTACTAAACGTAGAGCGGCACTTAATTCGGAGCATGTGAATGCACTCACATGTTTAAAATCATGGATGAAGCCGTATTAATCAGATGAGTCTTCATACTGTTTGTTATTTAAGTTTGTCTCAAAAATTACAGGAGAAATTGACACAATAAATTATAAGCCTCATAATAAATATGTTAGTAAGTAATTAAAACAGTTGTTTTATAATGTAACGATACAATATATTATACAGATATTTAACATTTAATACTTATGCTTATCACCGAACACAAGTTAAAATTTAACAATAATTGTATATTACAGTATATTACAACATTTTTTCAACTCGATCAAAACTCGATTAATCTATCGATTAATCCAGTGGCCGTCAACACTCGCTGAAATGTGCAAAGGGTACGCGGTGCTGTCCCGTGTGCACTGTTGTGCAACAGGGAGAGATAGAGAGCATACCCGCTAGAAGCTACGGAGTTCACCCTAGTGCACTGCGTTTTCCGCGGGTAAGAGAGACTAGCCCAGCGTGCTCTGTGCTGACGACCCCTGTATTAATCGATTAAATTCAAATAGTTAATCGGTTAAATATTTTGATCGATCAACAGCATTAATTAAAATGTGAGCATTCACAATAGTTAAATACATTTAATTTAACAGTATTTCCGTTCTCGTTCTCGTTGTCGTTTCCGTTCCCGGTTTATTGTGGACCAGCCTTAAGAGATTCGCGGTGCGATCCCCTAGGTGTGTAATGGTAAAGATTAATCTTCTGTCCATGCCACTGGTTGTTTGTTCCGTGTATGTTGTCTTGTGTTGTCATATTTCAACATAACGTAAAGTTTCAATGTCATTTTTTGTGTATTGTTGAAGGAAATTGAGCAAAGTTAGATAACAATGGAAAATTCCCAGTACTGCACTTTTTAATGCAGTTTACACCATTAAACAGTGCGGTTAAAGACTTTAAACAAGGAAGATAAACACGTGCTCATTATAGTTCTGCGAACCACCGGGGTTGTGAAAGGTCCCACGTTTTTCACGCATATGCGGTAATACTACTTTAACTTTTTTGTTGGCGCTTACTCAAACATTGTCCATGACAGTTCGATGTCGTACTCAGAAACTCTTTAAGCATTCTTAATTCTACTGTCATAACAAAGAGAAGGTGGTTTCTAAATGGTTTTTCGTCTGAAAATTAGGCGTTTCTGAACACCGTGAAATGAAGTTACTTTATCCATGACCATAACGAAAAACATGCCTTTACTAAATACTTTTGAGTTTGTAAAGTAGGCTTTTATTCAACATTACTTTATTCCACTAGTGAGATAAAGACTTTACCTCACAGTTTGAACTTTATCTCACAGTTCATTAGTATTTTCCTAGTACCCGGGTACACACGTATACTTTTCCATCAAACTATTACTCAAGAAGTTACTAGATGTTACTACCTCTACTTCTTTATTACCATTTCTTAAATATACATACACTCAATCTCCTTCTCTTTTCTCTATCTGCTACGTCGTAATTTGTACATTACATCCATATCTAATATGCATCTTTTTAAAATGTTGTAATAATTTACTTTTCGGGATGCGAGGAGACTTGAACCTGCGAAGTTGGGTTTATAGGATTTTAAAACAACACGCGTTAACCAAATGAGCTAAACAGACACGATGATTAATTAAGTTTTAATATTCCTCTTAAATATACAGAAGTAAAATGTGAAATTATTTTAATCACAATTTAGTCCCGTGAAAACTTCTAAATAATCCCTGAAACTTCAAAAAGACGAAAATACACGTTTAAAATGAAAAAAATATATATTAAAATTATATAATTAATTATAATTTGTTATTTATCCAACGCCTTAGATACCATTCTTTACTAATCATGGCCTCCTACACCATGACCTACCTAGTACGCGTATTGATTCTAAAATCCATGCGATGGTATGTGATTACATGAGGACTTATTTTCAACATATTTTCTTTTATAAAACATAATTTTCGTTATGGTCATGGATAAAATTACGTATGGTACTTGTGAGCGTGATCTTTATTGCACTCGTGTAATTTAAGCACTCGGCTGACGCCTCGTGCTTAAATCTTTCCACTCGCGCAATAAAGATGCACTTACCTCACAAGTACCATAAATAACTATTATCCATGACTGGTTTCTAAGCTGGTCTTTATCTCACGTTCCTTAGCAACCTAAACAATAGCTTTATTCATAGTAGTGAAACAAGTTTATAATGTTATCCTTTATGGCAGTGATGTCAAAGCAAGCGCATTTTTCTGACCTTGACGTCGTGCGCGGGCATCAAGCGCTAAGTATGGAGAGAGGAAGGGTTGTGTATATGAATAAGCAACCTGTTGGATTAAGAAAACAGTGGTGCACAAACTTCGAACGGAACGTGAAATTTTATGTCGTTATTTTTATATGGCTTCTTTCTGTTTAATATTATCTTTATTGTCTGCAAAACAAAAGTACTAATACCAATTTCTTAATATTGCAGTTGTGTTTTAAATGTTAATAACATAATAAAGAGTTAAGAAGAAATATTCAGTTAAATTCCATAGTAGTATAATTATACTGTATTAAGTGAATGAAACGCATCATTCATAAAGAAAGTGATATTCCAAAGAAAGAGATTGAGTATGACATGATAAGTTGGAATTGATATTGATGGTACCTTTAGCCTTATAAAAGTAATCAATAAACTAATCAAAACAATATTACAGTACAAAGCAAAGTTACTTAGGTACTGTATCTGTTTTAAGTATAACTAATATTACATAACAAAACTCTTATCGCATTATGCTTTTAAGGTGATATTTGTGAGCAACTTCCTATCCTCAGAATATTAAATTATTTTCTCGATATCTGCTGAAGCTATAGAGCTGACATTTTTACAACACATGGGCACGTATCTTTTGCTTATGATGTAACAGTAGTTGCTTTGTTAATTCATTTCCTTACAAACAATTTCCATGCGAATATTTTCAAAATTTTCAATACACCATCTCCAGTAATACGTATATACGGTATATTAGATTTACGAAAACATTCTGTAAGGCTACTAAATAAATAGGCCTGAAAATTTCACTTTTCTATACGAATAGTTAGGAGAAAATATTTCTTTTGAATAAAAAAATCAAACTTGTGAAAAATGAGCATTAAAATGAAAACTTACATTCTTATAATGCACTTATACTTCTCAGGCAAATCTAAAAATTAACTTGGATGCAGTTTTAATAAGTTCTCTTGCCTTTATTTATTGAATCAGTGCTGGCCATCCCTGTATGTGGCTCGACCAAGCGGCATATAGCCTACTACCTCTTTCGTCTGTCGCTTTCCTTTCCGCTGTAAAGCGCTCAGGCTCTCCTGAGCTCTAAAGCGCGCGCTTGCTTCTATGGGCATCAATTGACATGCCAGCTTTATGGCCCACTCTTTCAACACAGCTTCATTTCTTATTCTCTCTATCCACTTCATACGTCCTATCTTTCTTCATATCCACATTTCAAATGCTTCCATTCGCTTCTCTTCATTTCGTCATAACGTCCTTGTTTCTGCCCCATACAATGCCACATTCTATACAAAGCACTTAATTAGTCTCTTCCTTAGTTATTTCTCCAGAGATCTGCAGAAGATGCTCCTTTTTCATTAAAAGCTTCCTTTGCAATAATTGCTATCCTCCTTTTCACTTCCTGGCAGCAGCTCATGTTACAGCTTCTAGTACATCACAAGTATTTGAAGCTGTCCACTTACTCTACTGCCTCATTTAGAATTCGCAAGCTTATTTTCTGTATTTTTTCTTCCTATGACAGTGCTCTTCGTCTTATTTGAATTTATCTTCATCTCATGCTGCTCACAGCTGTCATTTAGCTCCAGTAGCATATCTCTTAGTATCATTTCCTCTTCTGCTAATAACGCCATATCATCATCAAATCTTATGCACCTTATTCTTCTTCCTCCTACTATCACTCCTCCCGTATTCTGAAAACAGTTCTTCACTAAATCCTCCAAGTAGATATTGAACAGAGTAGGTGATAAAGGACATCCTTGACGTACTCCTCTCCCAATTTCACTGCCTTTTGACATTTCTTCTCCTATTCTAACGTTGACTCGTTTCATATAAAGATTACTGAACAGTCTTCTCTCTTTCAATTATCACCAATTCTCTTTAAGATCCCCATCAGTTTATTGCAATCCACTCTGTCACAAGCCTTTTCTAGGTCCAAAAATACTACATACACTTCTTTATTCTTCTCTAGGTATCTTTCTCCGATTGTTCGTAGCAGTCCAAATGCATCTGTCGCACCTTTTCCCTTCCTGGAGTCAAACTGCTCTTTTTCCAATTGTTCTTCCACCTTAGAGTTATTATTATTATTATTATTATTATTATTATTATTATTATTATTATTATTATTATTATTATTATTATTATTATTATTATTATTATTATTATTCGTTAGGTTTGAGTAACTCCATTATTACATAAATATTCTTTAAATATTAGTGTAACTGTTAGGTAATGATAAATAAAATGTAGATCCTACATAAAGCGGGCTATAGCATCACATTACAAAATTGATGTCTCTGATAAAGTTGGGCAAAACAATTGAAGCCATCTCGTTATGCTTCGCTTGCTAGAATAGAAGGCATGTTAGCGTTACAAAATGCATTTTATTACTGATCATCTTATAGCTATTGAAGTAGTCACGCTCAACGAACAATGTGGCCACTTTTACGTAATTCGGCTAAAGAAATGGGACCAGTGTTACATAAAATTCTTGCCGAGTATTTCCTAATGCAGAGTAGCGTTATTATTAGAGGATTATTGTAATTTAGCAATAATATTTAATACCGTAAAATGGGGTAACTTTGCACATGCAGGGGTAACTTTGCACCATCTATGAAAAGCTTTTTAGGGTAGAGTAACATAAATTGCACCGCTTCCTAAATGGCACCACTGCTAGTTTAAAACAAGTTACTTTAGTAATGTGGCATCTAGTGGTATTATTGTTACAATCTACCTTATGAACTTCACCATTTCACTTGATTTCTACCACTTCTTTGTGTCTGCAGCGTGGTGATAGTGTATATAATATAATCGCTCAGGTATATTTAGCTAACATTTTGTAACTAAATAACAGATTTGTATGCAAAGGAATCCATAATCTTAAGATGTTATTGGTTTAAATAACTATTAAGGAATATTTAACTTAGTACGATTTTCGAACATGTGGTGATTATAGGCTAGAATGAAGGAAATAGTAACTTATGGCGTAGTTTCTCAATTCGCACCAGTTTGTAGGTACCTAATTCGCACCGGTTCGATATGAGAAACTGTAGCAATTCTAGCCGTAGAAAAGAAGGCCCGAAAAATTTTAACTGAACGGGGAATGCATCAAGTGGGTGCAATATCAAGTGGTGAAAAGGGTGTTAATACACCAAGTTTGTGTTGTACAAGGGCACCAGGTATTTTGTGCCACCCATGATAATTTTCAAACGTCAAAACAGTGCATCCTACATTGTATTGTATTGTATTTATTAACATTCCATGGTATTCATACATGCTTACAGCTAGAATATGGAACAAGTAAAAAAACTTATTACTATTATAAAATCTTAATTTATAGTCACAGTCTAGATGAAATATATATAGACGACATTTACAATATAGTCTACTAGTATTGTATTGTATTGTATTGTATTGTATTGTATTGTATTGTATTGTATTGTATTTATTAACATTCCATGGTATTCATACATGCTTACAGCTAGAATATGGAACAAGTCAAAAAACTTAATACTATTATAAAATCTTAATTTATAGTCACAGTTTAGATGAAATATATACAGATGAGATTTACAATATAGTCTACTAACACAACACATAGTTTTAGTATCAATTTCATGAAGTATTATTGAATGTCATGAATTCACCTACAGAATAGAAGGCGTGAGAAATTAGGTACTTCTTTAATTTGGCCCTAAATAATTTTATGTTTTGAGTTTCATTTTTTATATCGATAGGGAGGCTATTAACATTTTTTACTGCCATATAACGCACTCCTTTTTGATAGCACGATAGACTTGCCGATGGAGTATGAAAGTCATTTTTTTGACGTGTATTTATGCTATGAACTGTTGAATTAGTTACAAAGTTTTCACGATTACATACGAGGAAGACTATTAATGAAAAGATATACTGACAAGCCATGGGCATTATTTGTAGTTTTTTGAAAATAGTTCTACATGATTCCCTAGATTTGGCACCTACTATTATTCTAATTACTCTTTTTTGTAATAGAAATATATTGTTACTATCTGTGGAATTTCCCGAGAATATTATTCCAAAATTCATTACCGAGTGGAAGTATGCAAAGTATATTGTTTTTAAGGTATTGATATTTACTATCTTTTGCATAGATCTAATAGCAAAACAAGCTGAATTTAGTTTGGGGGTAATTTCTTTAATATGATTTTTCCAATTTAACACATTATCGATTTTTAAGCCAAGAAATGTGGTTGTTGTTGTTTCTAATAGGGATCTATTGTTAATTATTGCGCTAGAAATTTGCGACGTTGAATTTGGACAGGATTTAAATTGAATTATGTTAGTTTTGTTACAATTTAATACTAATTTATTGACTGAGAACCAGTCACATATTTTGAAGAGAATTTCCTCTGTTGAAGATTGGAATGTGTTGGAGTTATTGGCTGTAATTACTATACTTGTGTCATCTGCAAATAATATAGGATGACCTACATCTTTTATAAGGGGGGCAAGATCATTTATAAACACTAGAAAAAGTAGGGGACCTAATATTGATCCTTGAGGAATTCCATTATTAATAGTTACCCATGTCGATGTAGATTTCATAGTTGTATTGATTTCAACTTTCTGTTTCCTATCTATGAGATATGAGTGAAACCATTGGTGTGCAACACCTTTAATTCCATAATAATCTAATTTATCTAGCAGCATTTTATGATTTATACAGTCAAATGCTTTGGATAAATCACAGAAAATCCCTCCAACTTGTAATTTTTTATTTACTGCCTCCAGAATTTTGTCACTTAAACTAAATGTTGCATTTTCTGTGCATTATCAGCTGTTGCTCCTCCAGGATCGTTAGTTGTTTGGTCTGAGTTAGGTTATAGCAACAGTGAACTATTTGTCGAATAGCTCAAACATTTTATTTGTCACTCAAATCTGTCATAGAAAAAAGTGCTGCTTCTGTATGTTCACCTATGCGACTCATTCCAAAAATTTAGAAGCTAGATTATCGCGGGAAAATGATGTGCTCCTGTTTCAACTTCTTCGTCATAATACTCATAGGGCCAGGCTTTAGATATTTCTATCTTCACACCGTTTCGGACAGCTATACCATGAAGCAGTTCTTACGTGGCTTAGAGATAATCGCGGAGAAAAGGTGACCAGTTTACAGTCTGAACTGCCTGGTGAACCACATGGCAAATTTCTAAGAATAAAAACGCATTCAGGAAGTTTAAATGTTAGGTAATTTATGCTCTATTTTTTTCAATTTCATTTGAAGATGCGCTACTCTCTTCCATTAATGTCAATAAACTTATAATTTGCATTTTTTACATTATTCATATTAAATACTGTTCAATATGTTCAATATTAAAAGCTTTCCTTCATCCTGTTCCCTGAAAATAAAGAGGTGCGATTTAAGAAACCGCAGGTGCTATTTAGGAAACCACTGGCAAGTGTTTCGAAAATGTCATTCTAATTAAAAAATATTAAATCAAATTCAAGGATTCTTCTTTACATGAAAGGTAAATGTTGTGGGAATGTATCTCTGTAAAGGAATGCAGAAAATAAAAACTGTATTATTCAATACAAATTATAAATGCTAAAGTGGTGCGATATAGGTAACCTTACCCTATATAGGTCTAGGTGTGTTTACGTGAACCAAATTTATCTGTTCACCACTTCCACCAATAGATGGTATATGTCCACTGTTTGTGGTCATAGAATTTGTTTATGGTATTTGTATATCTTAACAACAGAACATGTGCATAATTTGATTGAAATATAGATCAAATTAATTATCTTTCATCACAGATGATGTGCACAATCTCAAGATAAGTTATACGTGTATCTGTTCCTTATTCATCCATTTAGACTTTCTAGTTTCGTTTGTGCAGCTGTTTTGTCGGCAAATGGTGTTACAGAATATTTTCTAATCAAGGTGAATTTGAAGCTAAATTGGGGTTACTTTGCTCAATAACACAAACAAAGATTTTTTAAAAATTCTAATTGCATTATTTTGATTTGAGGACTTCCATAAAGTTTAAAAACGCTTACTATAATTCACACTTTGTATTACAGCTAAATTACTTTAATTTGTTTTTCTTATTATTACATATTAAAGTCATACATATTTTTGTTGTTACAGTGAAAAATAACAAATTGAAATAGATTGAAACACAAAATAATATACGAAGTAACGTCAAAAAGATGTGAATTAAAGACATGGTCCATGCATTATATACATGGACCATGTCTTTAATTCACATCTTTTTGACGTTAAATAGCTATTGATCCTTTGCGTGTTTGTTTTTAAAATAATGTGTTTAATCTGTAAGTACAGTCAGTGTATTGATATTAATATCTCTTTGTTGTTACCTATTGCTTTAAAAAGAATGTGTAATTTTAAGTCATTTTTTCTACTATTCCTTTACTGTTTACATTTGTTTTTAAATCTTTTGTATTGCCCCTACTATTATATAGTGTCCTTCAAGAATTTCGTTAGTTATAAGTCATTACTTGTGCTATTATTTCAATTATTGTACTTGTTCCTGAATCACGTATGTAATTTGCAACCGTAAATCATTGCTTGCAATATCCTTTTATTACTCTTAACTGTTCCATTGTTCATGAATTAAGTATTAATTTGAAAGTGAAAATCAAACTTTGTCATATTAATATACTATTGGTTATCTTTTTAGGTCGTGTATTTACTCTGAAACGGTTAGACATTCTTGTATATCTTTTCATTGATTATTCCTCAAACATCTCATTAATCTTTAACAGGATCCATTCTTTCATTAAGATGCATTCTTCTACATAATTCATGTGAATTGTAACCTTGACCACAATTTTATATTATAATTTTACTATTGTTTATTGGTTATAAAATATGTATTTTGATGCCAACTATAAGCCTAATATACCTCAGAGTGAAATAGGGTTTATTAAATTGGATAATAAAAAAAAAGTCATGCATGGTCTCTCACTGCCAAACTTGGCAACAATCTCCAAATATGCCAAAGGAAAATGCTGAGAAGGATACTAGGCTTATCACTGAGGGACAGAGTTCCAAACGAAGTGCTCCGAAAGATGTCAGCAATTGAATATCCAGCACTGCAAGCCACCAACACCAAATGGAAGTGGGGAGGCCATGTTGCAAGACTTAGAGACGGAAGATGGACGCAGAAAGTCACACAATAAGCGTATTCCGAATCTCAGCGCTGAGCAATCTGATGGCATCACGGTGTTCCGAATTTCACCGATGACGTCACTGATGCTCCACCGATGTCGCACCGGTGCCATCATCTTGCAGAGGTGGTGGCAGTCTCCATCAGCCGCCATCAGTGAATCTGACTGGTTCTTGTATAGGGCGGGAATTAGCAGACGAATGACATCGTGCACTGTTGTGTCATGGCGGTGTGTTCTGCTGTATTGTTTGAAATGTGCACAAGGTAAAAACAATATGTTAATGGCTTATGAGCGAACATGTCAACGGACCAGTTATTACTATCGGTTCAATTAAATAAATTGTTTATGCTCTCTTTTCTTTGAACAAGATGGCAGTACGGAAATTTCGCAAAATTTTGCTATCGTAGCACAGGCAACAACTTATACAGTCGCCATGACAGCCATAGATCCTTCCAACAGTTTTGTTCCTATTTCGCTGCAGCGTGACGTCATTGTTGTCCACCGGTCCGATGAGATTCGGAATACGCTGTATGGGACCTCCGCATTGGCAAGAGATGACACGGGAGACCAAGAAGAAGATGGGCCGACCTCTTCAGTGAACGTGTCAAGCAGTGCAAGAAATAGGAAAGACTGGAAAAACCTAAGTAGACAAGTGAACAGTGAATAAAAACAGTGCGGCAGAAACAAGTTCAGTGAACAATATCAAAACAGTGCAGAATGTGAACCAAGCGAACAATTCCAAGCTTGCAAAAACCTCTTACTTTTGCACACTTACATTCAAAGTTTGTTGCATTTTTAGAAGTCGAGTAGCAAAATGTGATAAATGTGACTATGGCTTAAACCCTGGTTTAAATCCTATCAATAATAAATCAACTTCCAAAGAGACTGAAGAATAAAGATATTGTATAACACATACTACATAGGACTATACTATTACTTACTTACTGGGTTTTAAGGAACCCGGAGGTTCATTGCCGCCCTCACATAAGCCCGGCATTCGTCAAGATTAATCCAGTCTCTATCATCATATCCCACCTCCCTCAAATCCATTTTAATATTATCTTCCCATCTACGTCTTGGCCTTCCCAAAGGTCTTTTTCCCTCCCGCCTCCCAACTAACACTCTATATGCATTTCTGGATTCGCCCATACGTGCTACATGTCCTGCCCATCTCAAACGTCTGGATTTAATGTTCCTAATTATGTCAGGTGAAGAATACAATGCGTGCAGTTCTGTGTTGTGGAACTTTCTCCATTCTCCTGTAACTTCATCCCTCTTAGCCCCAAATATTTTCCTAAGCACCTTATTCTCAAACACCCTTAATCTCTGTTCCTCTCTCAAAGTGAGAGTCCAAGTTTCACAACCATACAGAACAACCGGTAATATAACTGTTTTATAAATTCTAACTTTCAGATTTTTCGACAGCAGACTGGATGATAAAAGCTTCTCAACCGAATAATAACAGGCATTTCCCATATTTATTCTGTGTTTAATTTCCTCCCGAATATCATTTATATTTGTTACTGTTGTTCCAAGATATTTGAACTTCTCCACCTCTTCAAAAGATAAATTTCCAATTTTTATATTTCTATTTCGTACAATATTCTGATCACGAGACATAATCATATACTTTGTCTTTTCGGGATTTACTTCCAAATCTATCTCTTTACTTGCTTCCAGTAAAATTCCCGTGTTTTCCTTAATTGTTTGTGTATTTTCTCCTAACATATTCACGTCATCCGCATAGACCAGCAGCTGATGTAACCCGTTCAATTCCAAGCCCTCTCTGAATAATAATAATAATAATAATAATAATAATAATAATAATAATAATATAAATAATAATAATAACAATAATAATAATAGTTTTATTTTCCCTGGCAGAGTTAAGGCCATCAGGCCTTCTCTTCAACCAGGATCAAATCACATACAGAAAAATACATACCGATATACAAATTTTAATATTAACTTAAAAATAATAATATTAATAAAAATAATAAAGTAAAATAAAGAGATATTGAATACATATACACAATCAGTATTAACTTTAAAATAATAATAATAATAATAATAATAATCAGGGAACGGATTTATATGGACTAAAAATATATGAAATATGTAAATATATATGTAGTTATTTTTACCAAAATATGGAATTAAATATGGATTTTTACCAAAATATGGAATTAAATATGGACTTAAAATTATAAAAAAATGACTATGTACGTTAAATATTGGTACATTTTAATCAAACTAAACAAAAAATATAATGGACGTACCTTATCTTCCAATGTAGTTTCAACAAAACACAATTTTATTGTCTGTTACCATAACAATAGGTTACAAACATTTCTTTCAAGTGCTGAAAAGTGAATCTTCTTCTATTGTCTCTGAGGATAGATTTATACTGACTAAAAGAGCGTTCGACGTCACAAGAAGTAACTGGTACATAATTCAATTTCACAATGTCTGCTGGGGATAAGTCCAAGTTAATCTTCACTGTTGATTCACCACTCATCACAGCAACAACCTTTTGTAGTTCTTCATATCCAGGGTTTTTGAAAGTACAGTGTCCACCTTAGCTCTTACTGCATCTGCAACTTTACCTCTACCACGATTCAGTTGTTCCACAGTACTATGTATAATTTCAAAACTTTCAGATAGTGAAAGGTGCCTATTTTGGAGACTTTTGAGCGTTTTTATGATGCATGAAAATGTATGCTGAATGTGAGCTAAGTCATTCTTCACACTTATGTCACAGGTAACTGTTTTCGCAGTATCAATTGAGACTGCATCTTCAGAGTCCAATGCAAGGAGAACATTGTTAATAGAGTCTATATGTTCGGCATAATATTCAACTGCTTCTAGCCATGTACCCCATCTAGTTAAAATTGGCTTTGGTGGCAATGGAATTTCAGGGTACATTTCTTTCAACACGTTAACTCTACTGGGAGCTTTGAGAAATACTTTTTCACTGATGAAATCAACAAATCTACTTTAGGAAATTGTCTCTGACCACTTCTGCCACACGATGAAATGCATGCGCCACACAAGTAAAATGAGTCAATTTAGGATATACAACAGATAATGCTTGTCCAGCTTTGACCATATAAGGGGCAGCATCGCTAATAAAGAATAACACATTATCGTACATAATACCCTTTGGCCACAGGATACCCATAGCTTCGTTGAACAGTTTAACTATAGTTTTGTTATTGCACTTTTCTAGAACATCACAATGTAAAAGAATTCGTTCAGAATATTGTTCACTTAACAAACCGATAACTACATTACCAACAAGTCTACCTTCTTTGTCGGGAGTCTCATCAATGGAAACCCAAATTGAACTATCTTTAATTTCATCTCTTATCTTCTGTATTGTCTCATCGTAGATGGATGGAGCATACGTCTTCCTAAGTGTTGACTCATCCGGGATTGTATGTTGAGTATATTTTTCAAGGAATTCCCTGAAGACCTTATTCTTTAGTTTGTAGAGAGGAATATCAGCAGAGATGAGAGAACGGCACAGGTCGATGTTAAACTCAGATCTTACATTCGATGTTGTTGGTTGTGTTAAAAACAATTGTCTCTGCTTGGAATTTAGTTGTTTGTTGGCCTGATGTTTACTAGTTGTAATGTGTTGTTGCACCAGGAACTTTTGTGTAGATGATACTGCACACTGACACAAATTACAAAATAATATTTTATTGTCAGTTGATAAACCATCTTCTTTAAATTCTGAAATGTAACTTGTTAGTTTTGATTTTAAATTGACTGAATGACGTACTTTTGGCATATTTACCGTCTTTATAGTATGATTTACAAAACTGAACCTATGTGTACTCTGACTGGCATTTAACTGTTGAGCTGCACAACTGAAGTCTGTTAAAAATTTTAAATTAAATTAATACAGTTTTGTAACTTACTTTCCCATTGTTGATAGGACTGCTAATTTTCAAATAACTCTGATGTTAAAGGGATTACTGAACATGTGTTTAAATCTCTATTGTTGAAATGTATTTTTAAAAGTTAATGGAATTTTGTTTTGTTTTATTGTTAAACCTAATATAATATGGACTGTTTTATATGAAATATGGAAAATATATGGAAATTAACGAAAATATGTACTAAACTCTAAAATATGGAAAAATATGGAAAATAAAAGTAGGATTTTTCAACCCTACACATTGTGAAACATAAAGATAATGCAAAATATAAATTATATTAGCTTTATAAGTAAATATGTATTTACATATAAATCCTTTCCCTGATAATAATAATAAATATATATAATAAAAAAGAGACTGAATACATAATGAAAAACAGGAAAATACATTCTAGTATAAAAGTATTAACTTAAAAAAATTAATACATATGAATATAATCTCACAACTAAAGGAATAGTAGAATTCGTATGATCAGCACAGCATGTGTTACATTGAGACAATGACAATTACCTAGATATTAGTGTTAATGGAAAAATGAAGTAATGACTGTGTAAAATAATAATAATAATAATAATAATAATAATAATAATAATAAAAATTATACCTAAAAAACTAATTCTGTGCATTTAAAATATTTCTAAACAACCTAATTGAAGAGTCCACTGCAAGAATGATGGATGTCATTTGGAATACATTTTGCAGGAGAAGCAATTGAAAGTTTGAAATGCTTAACGCTCAAAGCTTAACTGTGATTTTCCGATCATTACTGCACAATGACTATCAGTGTTAATGCCATATAACTCTCTATGTACATTCTATATGTCTTAAGCTATGCATTGACATTGGTTCATTTTCGACAAGAAAGTGACATCCATCATTGTTGCGGTGGACTCTTCAATTTTAAACAAATGAGGACTAAGACTATCCCTGATTTCCAGCGGCAGCGAATTCCATGAGCGGGCCATGGCTATTGAGAAAGAACTTGAGTACAGAGATGTCTGATGACGTAGTATTGATAGCAAAAGACTGTGCTATGAACGTGTATTACGATTATGATGTGAAACTAGGAGAGTAAACCGAGAGGCAAGGTAGTTGGGTGTGGAGTCATATATAATTCGATATAGCAGGCAAAGAGAATGTGCTAAACGTCGATGGATAGGGTGTTGAAAAAATGGATAAGGAATTTTAGAAGTAATTATAAAGAAATGAGTAAAAAGTTATATGTTATCCATTTTTTTATATTTCCGGACAAATATAACTCAGTCCAGGATACAGGACACACCATTAAAATCCAGAACAATCCTGGCAAATCCAGGATGTCTGACAACCCCTAGCTATAAGTCCAAAATCTTTGTTGATAGATGATGATGATTATGATGATATAGCAATAAAATTAAATAGCTTATAAAAGAAGAACGTCTGGACTTCTGTAACTTGAATTATAAAGGAACTATATCAGTAGTTGCCCTTGATCAATATTCAGGTATGTTACTTGAATACTGTACACAAAAGTGTTCTATATCTCTAAACTAGTATTCTGGAATTATTGCGAAATGCTACCGGTTAACCTATTTTTAGATATTCGTAATGGGATTAAGTCTGATGTTAATTTTGAAATTGATTCTTTATGTGAACCTTCCGAGGACTGGTTCGTCTAGTCTGCTAGAAGCACTTGGATTTCTACTCTGAATATGGACGTCACTATGACGCACTTCCGTCGCTACAGTAGTGACCATGACCCTAAAATAAACAAACAACTTCAAGGGCCTTGCACCCTGAGTCTATTTCGAAATGGGCAGCCATTACTCGATTTCCTGAAGTCACGAACGATTTTGCAGGCGTATTTTTCGATATATAATGTATTATAAAGTGTGTATATTATTATTATTATTATTATTATTATTATTATTATTATTATTATTATTATTAGGTGTGGTTTTTAGGCGTAATAGATCAACTATTGACCAGATATTTTGTATTCGACAGATAATGGAGAAAAAATGGGAGTATAAGGGTACAGTGCATCAGTTATTCATAGATTTCAAAAATGCATATGACTCGGTTAAGAGAGAAGTTTTATATGATATTCTTATTGAATTTGTTATTCCCAAGAAACTAGTTCGATTAATTAAAATGTGTCTCAGTGAAACGTACAGCAGAGTTCGTATAGGTAAATTTCTGTCAGATGCGTTTCCAATTCACTGTGGGCTAAAGCAAGGAGATGCACTATCACCTTTACTTTTTAACTTCGCTCTAGAGTATGCCATTAGGAAAGTCCAGACAGCAGGATAACAGGATAACAGAGAGGGTTTGGAATTGAACGGATTACATCAGCTGCTTGTCTATGCGGATGACGTGAATATGTTAGGAGAAAATCCACAACCGATTAGGGAAAACATGGGAATTTTACTGGAAGCAAGTAAAGAGATAGGTTTGGAAGTAAATCCCGAAAAGACAAAGTATATGATTATGTCTCGTGACGAGAATATAGTACGAAATGGAAATATAAAAATTGGAAATTTATCTTTTGAAGAGGTGGAGAAGTTCAAATATCTTGGAGCAACAGTAACAAATATAAATGATACTCGGGAGGAAATTAAAAACAGAATAAATGTGGGAAATGCCTGTTATTATTCGGTTGAGAAACTTTTATCATCCAGTCTGCTGTCGAAAAATCTGAAAGTTAGAATTTATAAAACAGTTATATTACCGGTTGTTCTGTATGGTTGTGAAACTTGGACTCTCACTTTGAGAGAGGAACAGAGATTAAGGGTGTTTGAGAATAAGGTGCTTAGGAAAATATTTGGGGCTAAGAGGAATGAAGTTACAGGAGAATGGAGAAAGTTACACAACACAGAACTGCACGCATTGTATTCTGCACCTGATATAATTGGGAACATTAAATCCAGACGTATGAGATGGGCAGGGCATGTAGCACGTATGGGCGAATCCAGAAATGCATATAGAGTGTTAGTTGGGAGACCGGAGGGAAAAAGACCATTAGGGAGGCCGAGACGTAGATGGGAAGATAATATTAAAATGGATTTGAGGGAGGTGGGATATGATGATAGAGAATGGATTAATCTTGCTCAGGATAGGGACCGATGGCGGGCTTATGTGAGGGCGGCAATGAACCTCCGGGTTCCTTAAAATCCAGTAAGTAAGTATTATTATTATCAGGACGAATAGAAGAAATAGTGTACGCAATTCTATGCTTTCCCATTGTCGGTGGCGGACCTGATAACTAATGGCGCTTCGATCGCTAGGATCTATCGGTTGTCTGAAGTCAGATACCTCGAAAATATATTTCGCGCGCGTTTAATGATAAAAGTAGCTTGGAGCTGTTGATATGCTTTGTTGTTGAGAGTTATTTAGATGTCTTGAATTTGTTGTGCTTTGAATTAACCAGTGACAAAAGAATCTTGTGTTGTGGTTTTACGAAATAATTAAAATGCCGTACTGTATTGTTCCGGGTTGTAGATCGAAATACTGTAGAAATAGTGTAACAAGACATTTCTTTTCATCTCCCAAAGAAAATCAAATCATTATTGTTACTCGGAAAAAATCAATACTTTCGCGTCTGCGCACATGTCACACGAGCTATGCACAAGGTCACTTCCGATCTTGAGTCAGATACAAATAAAATGATACTTCCGAATAATTTTAAGTTAGAAATATGGTCGAGCATAAAAAGTCGGTTATTTTTATTTTACACAGTCATTACTTCATTTTTCCATTAACACTAGTATCTAGGTAATTGTCATTGTCTCAATGTAACACGTGCTGTGCTGATCATACTAATTGTACTATTCCTTTAGTTGTGAGGTTATATTCATATGTATTAATTTCTTTTAAGTTAATACTTTTATACTAGAATATATTTTCCTGTCTTTGATTATGTATTCAGTCTCTTTTTTATTATATATATTTATTATTATTATTATTATTATTATTATTATTATCATTATTATTATTATTATTATTATTTTAAAGTTTATACTGATTGTGTATATGCATTCAATATCTCTTTTTACTTTATTATTTTTATTACTATTATCACCGCATAGACAAGCAGCTGATGTAACCCGTTCAATTCCAAGCCCTCTCTGAATAATAATAATAATAATAATAATAATAATAATAATAATAATAATAATAATAATAGTTTTATTTTCCCTGGCAGAGTTAAGGCCATCAGGCCTTCTCTTCCACTCACGAGGATCAAGTCACATACGGGAAAATACATACCGGTAAACAAATTTTAACATTAACTTAAAAATAACCGTATTTGTGATGTGCATTTTTCCGAATACATGATTATAAAATCAGATCGCCACAGAATGTTTACGTTCTGCAGGTAACGCCTGACTAAACAGAATGAAAACAGAGTCACGGGTAGAAGGTGGAGGAAGTAGGGATGGTAATGTTTGCGCCCTAGGGAGCGCATGTTTAACATCCCTGCCTTATTCTGTCTGACCTTTTCACACTTTGAATCTTGACCATATCCACATTTCAAATGCTTCCAATCGCTTCTCTTCACTTCGTCGTAATTTTTTATGCTCCACAAATTTCCACACTCCACACAAAACATTTCACTAGTCTCTTCCTTAGTTCTTTTTTCAAAGGTTTGTGTGAGATGCTCCTTTTTATGTCAAAAGCTACCTTTGCCATTGCTGTCCCAATATATTGTCCTCGCACCCCGAATTCCTTTCAATTATTTATTGACTCATAAATAACAACTTGACGTCAGACAATGTTAATTTTATATAAGTGGTAATTTGTATTAAGGGAACACTCCCCTAAAAATGACAACTTTTTTCCTAATGATTTTGTCAGCCAAATTTTGACAGCGTGTTTACTATGTAAAGGATTAACAACGTTCAAACTTTGAACTCACAAAAGTTTTGGCTTTAGATTTTTTTCTATTGTTTTTTTTTAATATTTCCAAATCCAAGTTTTTATAAGATGTCAATTTTTAAGCTCCTTTTTTGTTACATTCACAAGATATAGAAAAACATTTCTATGGATTCATTTTATGAATTATCCCATTTATTCACTTGGAATTTTTTTTTTTGAAATTCTAAAAATGTTATTTTTCATATAATTCATGAATAGTACATTATGCAACGAGCCTATAATGGTAGTAATTAAGACGCAAGTATGTTTGTTTATGAAACGAGCGCAAGCGAGTTTCATAATTTTCGTACGAGCGTCTTAATTGTTATCATTATAGGCAAGTTTCATATGACTTTTTATGCTCGACCATATTTCTAACTTGAAATTATTCAGAAGTATCATTTTATTTGTCTCTGACTCAAGATCGGAAGTGACCTTGTGCATAGCTCGTGTGAGATGTGCGCAGACGCGAAAGTATTGATTTTTACCGAGGAACAATAATGTCATTGACCTTGATGTAGAGAATAACATGAACTAATTTTGGTATAACCTGGAAATTGATTTAGAATTGAAAAACGAGATGACAAATTGAATTTATTTGAATATTATTTACAATTAACGCTAATTATTATAGTAACAGAACATAACCTTCTGCGACAGTATTGGATTTCCAGCCTCCGTGACGTTTCCCTCGTTATCTTTCGATTGCATATCCGAGAATAATCGAAAACCTGAACTTTAATGAATAGGTGTATTTTAATGACATGCATTAAAGTACTGCTACCAGGTGTATAATTACTACATTTCGGCATGGTCGAGCATAAAAAATATTAATAAAGTAAACTAGCAGCATTTGTAACAAAATAAATGCATAGAAGTATGCACCTACCTCATAAAACCCTTGCAGTAAAATCTTCATCCAGATTGATTAACATTTGGCATAAAAAAGTTGGTGTTGAATAAAAAAAACAAACTTAAGGAAAAATAGATTTGAAAGTAAAATGTATATCTATGTAAATTAAAATTCTCCTCCGCTACATTCATCTAGTAACTTCAGGGAGTCAACGTTACAACAAAAGATTACCAGAGTTTAAATCAGAAGTTTGCACAAAAGAATTCTTTGATGAAAAAAATAATTTTGACAGCTCTTTCAATTCCACGCTCCCTTACAGGTTTAATAAAAAGATCAACGTATTTGTAATCAGATTTGAACTAAATCCATTTGGGGTATGAAAATATACATTCTAAAGAAGTGAAATAGCTAATATAAATGTTTTGGGAGATTTTCAACGGAGTCTCTCCTTAAATACAGTACATCTATTTATACTGTCCAGTTTATTTATTTATTTATTTACTTATATATTTATTTAGTTATTTATTTATTTATTTAGTTTGTTACTTATTTAGTTATTTATTTACTTATTTAGTTATTTATTTATTTACTTATTTAGTTATTTATTTATTTACTTATTTAATTAATTAAATCCAGACGTTTGAGATGGGCAGGGCATGTAGCTCGTATGGGCGAATCCAGAAATGCATATAGAGTGTTAGTTGGGAGACCGGAGGAAAAAGACCTTTAGGGAGACCGAGACGTAGATGGGAGGATAATATTAAAATGGATTTGAGGGAGGTGGGGTATGATGATAGAGACTGGATTAATCTTGCACAGGATAGGGACCACTGGCGGGCTTATGTGAGGGCGGCAATGAACCTTCGGGTTCCTTAAAAGCCATTTGTAAGTAAGTAAATTAAATTTATTTATATAATGAAATTAATTAAATTTATTTAATTAAGTTATTTAAGGCATTTATTTAATTCAATTAACTGATTTATTTATTTCATTTAATTAATTAATTTATTTATATATTTATTTCATTTAATTAATTTATTTATTTAATTAATTCAATTTATTTATTTTATTTAGTTATTTAATTTTATTTATTTATTTTATTTTATTTATTTTATTTAATTAATTAATTTTATCTATTTTATTTTATTTATTTATTTATTTATTTAATTTATTTAATTAATTACTTTATTAATTTAATTTATTTAATTAATTAATTTAATTTATTTATTTTATTTATTTATTATTTAATTTATTTAATTTATTTGTTTTATTTATATATTTATTTACTTATTTATTTACTTATTCATTTAGTTATCTATTTATTTTATTTTATTTTATTTTATTCAATTTAATTTAATTTAATTTAATTTAGTTTAGTTTAGTTTAGTTTAGTTTTTATTTTATTTTATTTTATTTTATTTTTTTAATTTAATTTTTATTTTATTATTTTTTTATTTTTTTTCATTTTAATTTTTAATTTTTATTTTTATGTCATCTTTTATTTTATTTATTTTTTATTTTATTTTTACTTTATTTTTTATGTGCGAACATTTCTCAAGCCTATGTGATGAAATATGACCAAGGAAGTGAATGCTAACATGGAAAATAACTTTAATGAGAGAGATTTGCATTTCGTTGTATTTTTATTTTCAACCTATTGCGTAATGCACATGGTGTAAAATATACTATATTCGTTTCTCTGGTAATATTATTTTCTACAGTCTGCAGAATTTTTAGTACCAGTGTATTGAAAATTGCTTTTCTATAGTAGAGTAATTGCGAACTAACTTTATTCTCAGGATTCCCGTGCAGAAAACTTCATACCACTGTATTTCATTCTTATTTTATACGTGAAATGTAAATTGTACCGACAATGAGAAAATCTGACGTGAGTAAATGACAAGTGTCCAGCTGTATGCACGTAAATAGTACCGCCTTATTGCATTTAAATACGTCGAATTCCAAACTAATTTGATTTTAAGTTTCCAGTATGTAGTCGTCCATTTTAAAACGTACACTGAAATAAATCTTTCTTCTTATGTTTGACGCATTAAACTTTTTATTTCTCTTTCAGAGACGTGGTCGTTTTATTATTCGTGTCCGGAATGTTAATTACTATTGCAGCGGATTCGTTTGCGTAATACAAAAAGTGACCTAAACGTAGATGATTTTCTTATTGCCAGTCACTTTGAAACAATGATTTATCTGTTCATTAATGAATGCTCTTTTTGAATTGAACGGAATTGCATAGGTCTGATTTTTTTTTTTTAAGTTTCATTCTTAATTCTGCTATTACCGTCTTTCTGGTACAGACATGATTGGATTCTTTGTATGATTTTCATTAACGTTATATAGACCAACTTCTCAAGTAGGAAACATAAATTTTGGATAACATCCTCGTGAATTACGGAAAAAGACTGCCAATAAAATAATAATTATGTTTACTTTGATGCACAACGTGTTTCCATTTCCTTCTTATTTAAAGCAGTTGGCATTTATGTCTTTTCTGTTTTCGCATTGTTTCGTCAGCTCCATTTTTTCCGGACGTCCGACATCTCTTCCTTCTATGGTTTTACATTACAATCACTGTTGGTATATTTGAGTCTCGGAAGTTGAGAAGGAAAAAAATAAGCGGAAGTGTGAAAATGAGGAGGTGAAATGGAAGTTGAGAAGAAAGAAGAGAAGTAAGAGGAAGATATGAAAATTAGAAGATAACGTGGAAGTTGAGAAGAAAGAAGAGAAGTGAGAGAGAAATATGGAAAATGAGGTGAATTGGAAGTTGAGAAGAAATAAAAGAAGTGAGAAGAAGATATGGGAAATAAGAAGATGAAGTGGAATTTGAGAAGAATGAAAAGTAGCCGAAGGAAGTTATGGAAAATAAGGGAGTGAAGTGGAAGTTGAGAAGAAAGAAAAGAAGTGAGAAGAAGATGTGGGAAATAAGAAGGTGAAGTGGAAGTTGAGAAGAATGAAATGTAGCCGAAAGAAGTTATGGAAAATAAGGGAGTGAAGTGGAAGTTGAGAAGAAAGAAGAAAAGTGAGAAGAAGATATGGGAAATTATGGAAAATAAGAGGGTGAATTGGAAGTTGAGAAGAAAGAAAAGAAGTGAGAAGAAGATATGGAAAGTTATGGAAAATAAGGGGGTGAAGTGGAAGTTGAGAAGAAAGAAAAGAAGTGAGAAGAAGATATGGGAAATAAGGAGGTGAAGTGGAAGTTGAGAAGAATAAAAAGTAGCAGAAGGAAGTTATGGAAAATAATGGGGTGAAGTGGAAGTTGAGAAGAAAGGAAAGAAGTGAGAAGAAGAAATGGGAAATAAGCAGGTGAAGTGGAAGTTGAGAAGAATGAAAAGTAGCCGAAGGAAGTTGTCGAAAATAAAAGGGTGAAGTGGAAGTTGAGAAGAAAGAAAAGAAATGAGAAGAAGATATGGAGGGGAAGTGGAAGTTGAGAAGAAAGAAAAGAAGCAGAAAAAAGTTTGGAACATAAGTAGGTGAAGTGGAAGTTGAGAAGAAAAGAAGCAGAAGGAAGGTATGGAAAATAAGGAGGTGAAATGGACGTTGAGAAGGAAAAGAAGAAGCAGAAGGAAAGTATGGAAAATGAAGTGACGTGAAAGTTGAGAAGAAAGAAAAGGAGCATAATAAAGGTAGGAAAATAAATAGGTGAAATGGAAATTGAGAAAAAAGAAAAGAAGCAGAAGGAAGGTATGGAAAATAAGAAGGTGAAGTGGAAGTTAAGAAGAAAGAAAAGAAGCAGAAGAAAGGTATGGAAATTAAGAAGGTGAAGTGGAAGAGGAGAAAGAAAAGAACTGAGAGAAAATTATGAAAAATAAGGCGATGAAGTGGAAATTGAGAAGAAAGAGAAGATTAGAGAAGAAACTGAGCAGGTGAAGAGGAAATTGAGAAGAAAGGAAAGAAGCAGAAGGAAGGTATGAAAAATAAGGAGGTGAAGTGGAAGTTGAGGAGAAAGAAAAGTAGTGAGATGAAGATATGGAAAATGAGATGAAGTGGAAATTGAGAAGGAAGAAAAGAAGCACAAGAAGGTGTGGACAAAAGGGTGGTGTAGTGGAAGTTGAAAAGGGAGAAGTGAATTAGGAGGAATATGTGGAAAAGGAGGTGAAGTGGGAGTTGAGAAGAAACAAGAGAAGTGAGAGGAAAATATTGAGACAAAATGGAAGTTGAGAAGAAAGAATAGAAGTGAATGGAAGAAAATTATACAAAGTAAAGGAGTTGAGAATAAAGGCAGATAGTGAGAGAAAAATATGGAAAATAAAGAGGTGAAGTGGAAGTTGAGAAGAAAGAAGAAAACAGGAAGTTATGGAAAATAATGAGGTGAAGTGGAAGTTGAGAATTAAGAAGAAATGTAGGGAAAAAAATTGGAGGAGAAAGTGAATTACATGGAAAACACACAATTGATAATTGAGGGGAAATAATATAAATGTGAAGGAGGAGATAATGATGTGGTGAAGTAATACTGAATAAATTGTTTGGAGAGCCGAGGTGAAGGTGAAGAGTAAGATGATGTCAAAGACGTTGAGGAGAAAATGAAAGGAAAAGATTGTTATATTTTTTTTAATTTTCAGGAAAGAGAGATTTATAAATACACAGCCTATTTTCCATTTATTTCATAAAGAATTCACCATAGAGGCTTTTGGCATACAGTGAAAATTTTACGTTAGTTTGGTATTCTTCCATTTATTTAAAATTTTCTCAGAATATTTCCATTAATTAATTAATATTTATTAATATGAAAAGTCTTCAAACAGTAAGTGAAATTCATTTTATCCGTAGCTATTGAAAAAAAGAGACAGCTATTCAACAGATAAATCCTGGAAATGCTACAACGCAGACAACTTTGAGGAATAATTACATTTTAAGAGATTCACCTTAGAAGAAGTTCACCTTCAGGTGAAGATGCCACAAAAATAAAATAAAAGGCAGATGGTCATCGATTGAGTGATATCATCTCTACATCCTTCAGCGATCATTAAGTGGTTGAAAAATTCAGCCTTCCTTGTAGTTTAGCCTTACCATTATGAATATTGGCATGATTATTATAATTAATCTCTGATCTTTAGCTTTTACGGCGAAATAATGTTTCATTGGAAATTATTCAAATAATCACATTCATAAATATTATTGTCAGTACCTTGGAAACCTGCTGCTATTATTCTGCGTAATTACCATTATTAGAAGCCTGAAATACTCTCAGAAACAAAATACAGCAATGTTAATGAGGATATGCACAAGTTTTACTGAAAATAATAAGTATATTCAGTACTTGCAAATGAATATGATTGTAAGATAATGATGAAACTGATCATGAAAAGCAAAAGGAACTGGCTAAGAAGAAACTGCCTACTGAAGAATTCACTGAAGGAATGGTAAATGGAAGAAAAGTTCGGGGCAGAAGAAGATATCAAATGAAAGATGATATTAAGATAGTTGGATCGTATGCAGAGACTAAAAGGAAGGCAGATAATAGAAAAGATTGGAGAAAACTGGGTTTGCAGTGAAAGATCTACCCTGAGCAAAAAACTATAAATGAATGAATGGTTGTAAAATTAAGACAATATAATAATAATAATAATAATAATAATAATAATAATAATAGTTTTATTTTCCCTGGCAGAGTTAAGGCCCTCAGGCCTTCTCTTCCACTCAACCTGGATCAAATCACATAGAGAAAAATACATACCGATATACAAAATATATATATATATATATATATATATATATATATATATATATTTATTTATTTATTTATTTACACTGCAGGTGGGCAAACATCCGGTGACAATGGTAACTTAATTACACACAATAATTACAATTACCTAATAGGCTATAGAATAAAAGAATTAATACACAATAACAATTAATACATACTAAACAATTAACACACAATATAATTAATGCAAATATATAATTACGCATCTTGATTACACAACTTTTAACACTATATCACTTCGGAAAACGTATTATGTGTATTTCACGTGTTAAATTGTATTACCGTGTTAACATGTTTCGGCCTGCTATTGGCCATCTTCAGAACTGGCTGTTGCTGGTCTTGGCGACTATTGTTTTGTTTCCTGTGTGGATGTGTTTGTGTAGTGTAATGTGGAGTCAAAGAGTGTGTGTGTTCTGAAATTGAGTTGTGTGTTGAGAATTTCATTTGGATGCGTTTTTGTGTGTCTGTATATTTCGTATTGTTCTAGTGTGTTTAGTTTCTGGCTTTTTGGTTGGATGTGTAGAATTTCCATGTCTGTGTTGATGTCTCTGTGGGTGTGGTTAGCATTTTGATGTGTTCTTCATATTTGGAAGTGTTTTGCAATTTTGTTATGGTTGTGACAGACAGGCAGATCATTTCAAGCACGTTACAAAGAACACATCACAGCCATAACAAAATTGCAAAATACTTCCACATATGCAGAACACATCAAAATGCTAACCACACCTACAGAGATATCAACACAGACATGGAAATTCTACACATCTAACCAAAGAGCCAGAAACTAAACACACTAGAACAATATGAAATATACAGTCACACAAAAACACATCCAAATGAAATTGTCAACACACAACTCAATTTCAGAACACACACACTCTTTGACTCCATATTACACTACACAAACACACCCACACACGAAATAAAACAAAAGGGCCAAGACCAGCAACAACCAGTTCTGAAGATGGCCAACAGCAGACCGAAACATGTTAACACGGTAATAAAATTTAACACGTGAAATACACGTTTTCCGATATAATTACAATACACAATAATTGCAAATAATAATAATAATAATGATAATGATAATAATAATAATAATAATAATAATAATAATAATGATAGTTCAGATAACCTAATTAATAAGTGAACCTAATTTTCCATTACAACCTACATACTATGTATAGGCCCTACATAAGTTTCACATTGTTACTGGTAACATTTCACTTCACTCCCATCTCACTCACTGTACTGGCACTATGATACATTTCACTGACACTTTAGAACACATGTACACTCCAGAACACACAGACACTCTAGAATACATATGCCTTCATGCCTGTGAATTTAATTTTAATCGTTTCTCTTGTAATATGTAGGTCTAATGAAAGTAATTCTGATATTTTACAAGTCCAACGATCTCGCACTCGAAAAGACAAATGGGTGCTATTCATAGACATTTCGCAGCACGCGCTACGAGCGTACTAAGTTAGCCCCGGCTATCCACTGGTTACTTGTACAGAATTCAAATCATATCCTATCGCTAACACTGGTTTATGAATACGAAAAACGCTGATCATCCACCGGAAGCCCGCGCTAAAAAGTCTATGAATACGGCCCATAATCTTTACACATGACCACCTCTCGCGTGTCTAAGCCTTGCATTCCTCTGCAAATACAACTTAACTGATCCGATTTTTACGATATGTTTTAAAGGTGAAATGCAGTTTTTACAGTTATGTATTGTGTATTGTGTATATTGATCAATATGATTTCCAACTGTTTCGCCAATGAGAGGAGAAACATAATCTTCACCTCCTCCTGAATATGCGTCTCAATACGTGTGAATAGGACACCGCGCCTGCTAGAACGCATCCACGCATCCGATGGCCGCTCTTTGAATGGTCAAACAACTAATATCAATCTTCTTAATGTATCCAGCTGTTTGCTGACAACATAAAGTCCACTATAGTCCACTGTAGTCTATTCAGTTGTTGTTTTTCACGAGAAATGAGGGGTATTTTGATCGGTGTTCATTATAGATGCCTGTTGCTAGTAGCCAGAGGTGGGGTGTAGTCAATATATAGTGCAGGGCTGTGTCTTCTGCAACTGGTACTGATGAGTTTAATTTACTTCTTTTGTGGTTTATGGATGGACAGTATAGAAGAATGTGTTCCAGATCTTCATCATGATCATTACACCACAGACAAATAGGGTTATCAGAAACATGAAATCGGTGTAGGTACAATTGAGTGACAATGTGACCTGTTCTGGCTCTTGTTAAAAATGTTTGAACATGTCTGGGCAAGTTTTTGTACATTTCCAGGTCATTTGGTTTCTTTTGTACAGACTGTAAAATTTTTCCTTTGTCAGAAGAGAGCCAATTGTTGATCCATAGGTTTGTAAAATGAGACTTTACTGAAGCAAAAGTACTGGATAGAGATATCACTTGAAGAGGTCTTGGTTGCAAATATGTTGCCTGTTTTGCAATATTATCGACTTTCTCGTTTCCAGGTATACCACAATGACTAGGTATCCATTGAAATGTTATTTCCTTTTGGAGTTGTTTTAGTTTACTTAGTTGTTTCTGAATTGGAATAATTCTATGTGCATATAGGTTTGATACATATTTAATTATATTAAATATAGCCCCCTTGGAATCAGTAAGTACGCAAATAGATTTTTCAGAAATTTGAGTAACACACTGAAGAGCAGCATCAACAGCTAGCAATTCAGTGTCAAGACTGGAGGAGGATGAACATGGTATGAAATAACTTTCTTGATATTTTGTAATATAATACCCTGCTCCTGATTCCCATTATTAGGATTTAGAGATCCATCTGTATAAATTTGAAGGTGATCCTTATATGTGCTGCAGAGTAGATCCATGGCATCTAACTTAAGGGTTTATGGAGGATCATTTTTGGAACGATTTCCTGGAATAATATGAATAGAAAAAATTGTCATTACATGCCAGCACCTAATGTCATTTGAAGTCTCTTGTAGATATATGAGCTTTATGTTTATTTTATGTGATTTTAAAATAATCGTATAATATTGTTTCGTGATTCTGATAGCTTGTTAATACTTTATTGTCTTTGCTCTTGAAACAAGAAGAAACACAAAACATGCATAAACAAAATTAAAAATATGAAAGGCAATGGGTTGCTCAGTTACAAAATCCCTATGTCACATATTTAAAAACACTTTCCTAATTATAATTGCAAATTAACTATTAGTAGAATGTTATGGAACTTGTAAATTTAATTAATTATTTTTGTTCTTAAAAAACTGCAGGAGACCATGACCTGTTTATATCCTACCAGTTTTCGGTGATTTACAAAAAATAATAATTGGACTTTTCAGATAGGGACGTCACAATTAGGCAATCCAATAGAAAAAGGAAATAGCCTCATCTGTCACCCAATGAACTAGTGTCCAGTAATATACTGCATCAATATTTAAAAAAAAGGGGGGTTTCGCCGAACAAGAAAGCCGGAAAACATTCTCTGTGTGGAACTTCCCTACATTACTAACTAGAAGTTTCATGAATTTATCCACATCCCGAAAAGACAAATTATATGATTATGTCTCATGACCAGAACATAGTACGAAATGAAAATATATTGGAAATTTATGCTTTGAAGAGATGGAAAAATTCTAATATCTTGGAGCAACAGTAACAAATAAAATTTACACACTGGAGAAAATTAATCGCAAAATAAATTTGGAAAATGCTTGCTAATATTCGGTTGAGAAGCTTTTGTCATCCAGTCTGCTCTCAAAAAAGCTGAAAGTTAGAATTTATGAAACAGTTATAGGCCTATCACCGATTGTTCTGTCTGGTTGTGAAACTTGGACTCTTACTTTGAGAGAGGAACAGCAGCTAAGAGTGTTCGAGAATAAGGTGCTTAGGAGAATATTTGGGGCTAAGAAGGATGAAGTTACAGGAGAATGGAAAATGTTATACAACGCAGAACTGCACGCATTTTTATTCTTCACCTGACATAATTAGGAACATTAAATCCAGACGTTTGAGATGGGCAGGGCATGTAGCACGTATGGGCGAATCCAGAAATGCATATAGAGTGTTAGTTGGGAGGCCGGAGGGAAAAAGACCTTTGGGGAGGACGAGAGGTAGATGGGAGGATAATATTAAAATGAATTTGAGGGAAGTGGGATATGATGATAGAGACTGGATTAATCTTGCTCAGGATAGGGACCGATGGCGGGCTTATGTGAGGGCGGTAATGAACCTCCGGGTTCCTTAAAAGCCAGTAAGTAAGTAATAACATAGATATTGACGTAATTTAAAATATAATATAGGCCTAAGCCTAAATCTAAGTACTTATATACTTTTTGTCCTCTCTTTTGAAACAATGTCCTCGTTTTTTAAGCTTTGTGTCCCATTTTTATCGATATGAATCTGGACATCCTACATTACAGCCTTTATATGTGCCTGTAATAAGTTGTTCAAAGACAAAGTTACAAAACACTACGCAAAATGGATGACTGAAGACGCAAACAATTTAATATCCAGTTGGAAAGATAAGACGACTGTCTATCGAGGTGATGTGTCGGGAGAAGTATTATTACGAGCGTTTTAAAAACTAGAATTTCTAACGGACTCTATGACACTGAGCATGATGCTATAGGAAAGAAATGAAAAACATGGAGAAAGTGAATATAAGTTGATGATAGTGCTGAGTGAAATGACGACACGTGATGTAGGATTACATGTCAGTAATTAGCCCAGTTATATACTGATGACCAAGTTCTGTTTGATAAAAACAGAGCATAATGTAGGCTACAAGAAATGCCGCTTCACAAAATGAAAGTGTTAAAGGTACTATATGGAAATCTCTTTAACAAAAACTATAGTCATTATATTTTGCGGCAGAAATTAAATCGGAGTACGCGTAAAACTAAAAGATTGGAGTCATAACAGAACAAGTATCATAACTTAATTATCCTGGTTGTATTTTTTTTAACGTGGAACGTTCATATCCGTACAGATGGAGGAAAATTGTAATACAAATTACAATACTATGCCTTTTGAGACTTGTGTCGATGCGACCAGCAATACTATCATTAGTTAAAGAACTTCATTCTTCAATCATGTATGTGTATGTATTTATTCACACAGCAAATGGGTAAATACCGGTGGCAGTGGTAACTAATTACACTCAATAATGACAATAATAATAAAATGCAGTCATAATATAAATAATAAAATGATAATAGCAATATATAATAATATTATCAAGGAGCATCCTAAATAAATGAATCACTTAATATAACATAATTAATTAAAGTAAATCTAATTTAATTCTTAACCCTAAGTTAGAACTTAAAACCACGAGTATATATGATCCGTATTCAAACTTGCACAAATACCTTTCAGCACTACACTCATTTCGCTATCAATTCACTCACAGACATATTTCACTAACACTTCAAAAACATTTCTCTGTTCAAATACTTTACACTACCACTGTAAACTATAGAACTTCACTGACACAAACACACTTCACTGTCACAACACATTTCACAGACACAACACCCTTCTTCACTGATACAACATTTCAAATAACAGAACATCAATTACATCCTTATTATTCCGTAGAATTGTACTTACCATATTAACCTCAAATCGCTAGCCTAGACCCCATTACAAGCAATTTAGGACGTTCACTATAACTCACACTCGTTCACTATACTTAAGTCTATTTTTCTGCCTCTATAACTCTCAGAATTTACTTATAAGCTCACTGCACTTTCACTACAACACACTGCACACCCAATACAGAGTGTTTCAAAAATACGGGGCATAATTTCAGGTATGTATTTCCCACATGTAGACAATCAAAATAGTTCATTACAACATGTGTCCGGAAATGCTTTATTTCCGAGTTATGACCTTCACAACATTGAAATTCACCGGAACGTTTTTCTTTCCGCAGGTCGTTGCCGTCAAAGAAGACATTAAGAGGGCACTCTGAGAGTTCATTCCGAGGCGAAGGTTAAATTCAGTACTTGGATCGAAGGTTTCCTGATCGATGGATAGGTAGAGGTGACCCAATTGCTTGGCCTCCACGCTCACCTGATCTGAACCCTCTTGATTTCTACTTGTGGGGCCATTTAAAATCATTGGTTTATTCGTCTCCGGTACCTGGTTTGGAATCCCTTCGCAATCGAATTGTGGCATGTTCTGAGGACATACGCAATACTCCTGGAGTTTGGGATCGTGTTCGCAGGTCAATGAGACATCGATGTGAGGTCTGTATTCAAGCAGGAGGTGGACATTTTGAACATCTTCTGTAATGACAACGACCTGCGGAAAGAAAAACGTTGCGGTGAATTTCAATGTTGTGAAGGCCATAACTCGGAAATGAAGCATTTCCGGACACATGTTGTAATGAACTATTTTGATTGTCTACATGTGGGAAATACATACCTGAAATTATGCCCCGTATTTTTGAAACACTCTGTATAAATCACTGGAGATTCACTATGTTTCTCTGCTTACTCACTATAATTGTAAAACCACAAAATAGTCTGTATAATGTATTACCGTCTATTAGTAAAGTCCTTAAGCCTATTTTTATATACATATTTGGTTATTGGTAAAGCCTTTAGTAAGTCTGCAGGTAGAGCATTCCAGTCCCTGATAGTACGATTGAGAAAAGAAAACTTTCCAGTGTCCGTCCTCACAGCTCAAGTTATGCTCCTACTACGACTAGGGTTGACATCTTTCAAGGATGCAGGACAGGACAGACTCCTCATCCACAAGGACCGACGGACGAACAGATTTATTTTAATTCAGTCTTACTTGTTTACTTACAAATGGCTTTTAATGAACCCGCAGGTTCATTGCCGCCCGCAGAGTTATACTTCATACGCACTTACACTATTGCGGGTTGCTTGGAGATTTTAGGTAACCAAACGCAGGTTTATAGTAATAAAACTAAAGATGAATAGCCTCAGCGAATATTCTTGCCATATTTCGTTTCTTACTGGAATGTCTTGAGTTAATTCCTCTTGTAATTTTATACGGCTGATATATACAAAATATCTTTTGTGCGAGATCGTGCGTATTTGCTTGTTTTCCGCACAGAACCAATACGCGGTAAGTGTGAAATACCACATTCAGTATTCCCAACGTAACACACATAACAATTTCCCTCTTCTTACCGCTTAAGCGCGACATTCATTTTACTGCTTTAGGATTTTAACATATTATTTTTAGAGACGTTTAACATAGTAATAATTATAAATTGGAAACTTACCACTGCAATTTCACCTAAATTGCAATGTTAATTATTGTTTTTAAATATTTGCAAAAATTAAGTAAAGTCTACTACTCCACGAAACTTATTGCATTCCCGATACAAGTAACATTAAGGAAGCCGTGAAAAAATTAACGAGATTCCAGATGCCGATGTTATTACTGCAATATGTTATATAAATAATATTGTTAAAATATTAAAATGAAAAATAAATCATTACATAACCATACCGTTTGTTTTAAGTTCGCATTTATAGACTGGGGAAAAAAAAAGACAGACGTATATCACGGCCTGCTGGAGTATAGTAAACACAGAAAACATTTTACAGCAACAATGTTAAAGAAAGATATTTTGGTGTTCCGAAGTTGGCGTCATTAAACAGAAACCAACATGGAGATTTCATTGCAACTAATCAGAAATTCGTGTTTCAGGTATGTAATAAACGATCTTCGCACAAAATAATGTACGATACACGAGCGGTATGTTTGTTTTCATGTTCTCGGAAATTAAAAAAGCTCAACTACGTTTCGCTTTTTCAATCTTTTCCTCGACCATGAAAACGTCAACTTACCGCTCTTGTAACGTATATTACTATTGTGTGTATACCAGAGAATGGACGTTCGGTTTGAGATATGTCTTGTAAATAACAAGTTTAGATTAGATTTATATTTATTTAATAATAACATATACATAAAAACGTTACATTAGAGTACCCCGAAAGAGCAAAGCTCGTGTTCGGGGACAGTTCCGTTACATACTTTGTAGACAAAATACTTAAGATAAAAGGTCACATAAAGATGATAATAAAATTAGTAATAATAATACTAGTAATAACTGAGTGAACAAAGAGACGATGTTGAGATTGGTGGATTAATGTTAAATTATTATTAGGAGTATAATTAGTACAGGTCATGTCGATGTAGTAACCAAGATAAGATAGAAAAATATACTTAGGATAGAAATAAACTAGTTTTACAATACATGGTACATAATATAATACAGGGAAGTCTGTTATATAAATTTTTAATTCTGGATCTGAAAATTTCATTGCTTAAAGTAGTCAATTCAGGATGAAATTTTATTATGGAATTATATAGACGTGGACCATAATTTGTGCTGTGTAGTAAAGCAGCAGATGTGAAACATTTAGGTTGAACTAAATTATGAATTTCGCTTCGTCTTGTATTATGATCATGTGGCTGAGCTACAAATTTCATTCTATTTTTATGATAGAATTTCATTAAAGAGTATTTATAAATATGGTCAATTCTAAAAACATTCAATTCGGAAGGGATAAAATTTGTTGGATAATCCAGTCGCCTTTTCAAACAAATTTTGTTTATATGTTTTTGCAACATAATCAGAGGAAGAAGAGCAGTTTTTGTAATATCTCCCCATCCAGTTATACCATATTGGTTAACAGATTCAACTATAGCCAAATAAACCAAACGTAATACATGAGTAGGCAAGTAATGGCGAAGGTTTACAAATTTGTAAATTGTTTTGCGGATCCTGTTACATAAAAAGGTAATTTGTCTACCCCATTTCAAGTGCTGATCAACAATAATTGCCAGGTATTTCACATCTACAGATTCTTTCAGGCAAAGGCATTTACAGGTTGTAGAGAGTTTACAAAATGAGTTGTGGATTATTAATTTTAAATGAGAAAGTGATTTCAATTTGTTCAATCCAGATACTGTTAAAGAAAATGGCACCAAAGTAGTTTTAGTTATATTTAGAAATAGCAAATTTGCATCAAGCCAGTTTTTGATCAAATTTATACATACATTGGCATGTCTATAAGTGTCCTCCCAAGTTAAACCTCTGAAAATCACCACCGTATCATCAGCGTAAGAATAACAGGAGCCATTATGTACTTTCAAATCAATATTTAATAAATCATTAATATATATAAAAAATAGAATGAAATGAAAGAATAAATTATGCAATAAATAATATTCGTAATCATAAAGGAACCTAATTATTGCAAAAGGATAAAACTTTTTATGTGAGAGAATGCGTTACCTTCATAACACACTATTTTTCTTTTTAAGTATAACAGAGACTACAAAATCTGGTAACCACAACAGTAAAGTATTTCGATGAGAAATCGTATTAGTGATGTAAAAACGAATACCACATTATTTGAAGAACGTATATGGTTATGTGTTGATAACTCTATGTGCGAGTAGGCTATCCTTGAACTTTTATTAATGTACTTCTAAATAAAACATAACCATCACAAACATAATTACAAAAACGAAATGGCCTCAAAGGCACGCCAAGGTATGAACACATTGCGTAATAGTCGTGGCGAGTTGACAGTCGTTCGTGCCATTTATATTGATCACGAAAGAATAAAAACACCAAGATAATTCTATTTTCGGATAGGCTATGTATATCCCAAGCTCGGGTATCTTTTTACTCTTCAAATATCATCATCATGAACTTCTTCGTTGTAGACAATGTGATCTGTAAAGATAATCTAAGAAACATGGCCTTAATCCCTCCATAGATGTCTTGGTCTTCCTTGATTTCTATGTCCTCTTGGTCTATGTACTGAAGCTAATCTTGAAAGTCTCTCCCTTTCCACTGTTTCTACATGGTTCTTCCACTGTTGCTGATATTGTTGAAATTCTTCAGTTATACCACAGTCTACTATATACAGTCGCGAAGCTCAATATGTAGTAAAAATACAAACATGGATAGTTGCCCACCACTAGGATCGCTACTATCGCCTCATCATCACAGATCTCTCTCCTAGCAGCCGACAAAATATGTTGTTGTGTTCTTTTGGAAAAATTAACACCTTCCTTCCATTATTGAAATATTAAATGCATAAAGTTAATTTATTATTTTAATGAAGTATATTAAATTCCACCATAAACTCGAAGATACCTGCAAGAAATAGGTTAATATTATTTTTGTTTGTGCAAAACGATCTGAAATTTACTATAATCGCTTCACTCATTCAAGATTATAGAGATAATTAACTATGAAACCAATAAATATTAATTTGCATTTCCCTTTACAACAATAATAATGGAAATATGAATTAATGGATTAACTTATGTACGTGTACTGGTACTTGTAGTGTAGGCTTACGTAGTTGAGGTTAAGCAATAATAATCACACCAGAATTGGAAATAAAACGTGATTAATACATTTTATTGTAACAGACTTTTTCTACGTCTCTAATAAAGTAACAAATAAAAATAACAACAAAATTAACAGCTATAATTAAAAACACATCCTTTGAAAAAAAAAAGTAGGCCTAAGCAATAATAAACCCACCAGAATTGAAAATAAAACGTGATCAATAAATTTCATTAAAACAAACTTAATTTTTCTACGTCTCTAGTAAAATATTATTATTCCAATTATTGTATTTTAGCCATTAACATTTTCATTACAACCAATAACGAACATTTCACAAGCATCAATGTGAAATACGCAACGAGCTAGCACTCGATGGAAATACGATTCAGTCCAAAGTCGACCGTGGACAGTCTATTGTTTCTAGTTGCTAACCGCTTGGAGCGCTTTATCACGAGATATGCAAAAAATCACCTCAAGCTTCGTGACTGTATATAGTAGACTGTGGTTATACAAGGAACTTATGTTTTTCGGATATTATGTTTCTTCTATGATCCAACCTCGTTATATCCAATAACGATCTTAAAAAACGCATCTGAACTGCTTCAAGTTTTTGTGAGTTTCGTTTACTTATCGATGTAGCTCAGTCGGCAGACTCGCTGGGCTGCTGATCCGGAGCTGCGTTCGGGCTTGGGTTGGATCCCCCTTTGGATTCATTGAATGGTTTCTTCCGAAGTTTTCCCCAGCCATGGGACTGAAGCCGGATGGTCTATGGCGAGTCCTCGGCATCACTTCATTTCACCCCTTTGATCTGATTACCTGGTTGGGTTTTTCCGAAGCTTTTCCCCAACCAAAAGCAAATGTCGGGTAATCTTTTGGCGAATCCTCGGACCTCACCTCAATATATTGTAAAAAATTGCAGAAAATTGTAAAAAAAAATGTAGAAAATTACTAAATGGTAAAATTGTAAAAATTCTAAAATATTGTAAAAATTTATAAAAATTGTAATTGTAATATTGTAAAATTTTGACTTGTTCCACGTCTTAAAGCTTCATTGTTCATGTAAATCTATGGAATATAATAAATTAATGAATGAATAACATCCAAATTCCGCTTACATAACTGAGTGCTTTTTTGACTTTATGTTGTGTAGTCTTAACTTTGTATCCACTCTCACCAGTTTGCCAAAATGCCTTTTGTTAACTCCATTTTATTATTTTTGTAATTTGACATCTAGATCAATTTTATCTCCTGCAAATAAATTTCCTAAGTATGTAAATTCAAAAACTTGTTCTATTATTTCCTGTTTTATTTCTTGGATGTTTTTCCCACATATTGCCATTGCCTTTGTTTTTGAAGTGGAGATTTTCATGTCATATTCGCTTGCTATTTTATACAATCGACGTGCTGCAATCTGATAAAAGTAGCTGATCAACGGCGTATTGTATTGTTTGGACTGATTGGTTCCTTGATAGTTGTATACAATATTAGGGGCCATTTTATTTCATTCTTGAGTTATTCTGTTTGATATAATATGTTTAATAAAAGTGGAAGTAAACCAGAACGTTGTCGAACATCTTTATTAGTGTATGTGGGTTCCGATATTTGACAATTTATTAATTTTATCGAACTTTTAAATTTAGATATAAGCTCTGTATTGCCTTTATTAAATGCTGATCTTTGTGTTCTTCCTTTAATATGTTCCAAAGTTTGTCTCGATTTGAACTGTCGTATGCCTTTTCAAAATCAATGGATAGTAAATACAATGGGCTTACACAATTTAACTTAGTATGTCATCTTATGTAGAATTTTTTTAGATGTTTCATTATATACAGGACATAATTAACTTTTTTGCTTCTGCAGTGAGAATACACTTGAGAACTGGAATTTAAGTATTAAATGTATCTGTTAAATAACCAATTGTAGCATCTTCTGCACAACCGTGAATATCTTCGCTGTCAGAGATATTTATATAAATTTGTTAAAATATTTGCAATAATTTAAATCCTCTACTTAACAAACATTGATCTGCATATAGCAATCATTATATCTTCTATAAATTTTGGTAAAGGTACTGAATCTTATAATCTGCTGAACAAAAAGCAACTGAAAATAAGTTCTAAGACCATGAGAAATAAATGCTACGATATTTGCCTCTATTCAGAAAACCTTTGAACATGTATGTTTGTATGTGTATGTATTTATTTACATTGCAAATGGGTATATACCCGGTGGCAGTGGTAACTAATTACACTCAATGACAATAATAATAATAATAATAATAATAATAATAATAATAATAATAATAATAATAATAATAATAATAATAACAACAAGGAGCATCCTACATTTAATGAAACACGATCACATAAAAGAACATTTAAAGTAACTCTAATTTGTATCTTAACCCTAAGTTCGAACTAAAACCCACGAGTATGATATGTTCATACCTGCGCTACACTCATTTCGCTGTCAACTCACTCACTGCACTGGAACTAAGACACATTTCACTGATTCTATCCTGATTTCATTAACTCTTCAAAAACATTTGACTGTTCAAATAATTTGCATTGCCATTACAAACTATAAAACTTCACTGACTCAAACACACTTCACTTACACAACACACTTCACTGACACAACACACTTTACATTTCACTGAAACAACACACTTCACTGATACAACACACTTCTTCACTAATACAACACTTCAAATAACAAAATATCAATTACACCCTTTAAGTAGTGTGTATAATACACTACCGTCTGTTAGTAAATTCCTTAAGCCTATTTTTAAATACATTTTTGGTTGCTGGTAAAGCCTTTAGTAAGTCTGGAGGTAAAGCATTCCAGTCCCTGAGAGTACGATTGAGAAAAGAAAAGTTTCCAGTGTCCTCCTCTGCCTTCTTTCCCTCAATTTATGTGAGTGGTCGTTCCTTGAAGAGTAATTTGGCGGCTGCAACCTATTTTTTATTTCTCTCTAAATCATCTTACGTCCTCATCCAAATATTTAAATTATCATAATGGTAACCTTTATGAGCTCTTTCTGCGTTCGATACACACAAATATGAGACATTTACAAATAAATATTTGTGACCACATTTTAAATAGCATTCGTTTGAATTTAAGGGATTGGTAGCAACAGGTTTCTTTTAACCTTGAATTTTTATGTAAATTGGAGACTTTATGCTAAGGTCAGGTTTTCCCGTAGTGGGAATGGAATGGAATGTGCCGACTTAGTTAAAAAATTACATAATTGTTGACACATTTGCAACACCGTCTTCAGAATACATTAGCGTATACACAATTGTTTCTGGTTTTTTATTTTCAAACTCGTACTCGTATATTGCTAAAACCTTTAATTTTTTTCAATTAATTATACTTGATATGGTGTTCTTGGAGAAACACAATGTCGTACTATGAAGTACCCTAATATTTTTGTGTAACGTAACGGTTAACTTCAAAGTAGGAAGTATTTCGTACTGCCGTCCATTAATATTTATTAAGGACATCAATGTTATATCGTCCATATGTGGAACTATATTACAGCCTCAAGCTATGAATCAAGTATTTTGAAACCACTTAACTAAACGAGACGTTGTTTTCAGCAATAAAATTACAAACTAAAGAAGCCAATTCATTCCTTTAGCCAAGTAGATACAAATGTGATACAGGATCTGATATATTTGAACATGCTGTTCTATGAAGGTTAGAGAGACGAAAATAACGTAGAATAGGCTATGGTTTGAAAAGGGTAATTTATTGACGTATAATCGTCTTTAAATCACAAATTCTAAGTGTTTTCAATGGAATCGTAAAATTTCTTACACTTTTACCTGACAACGGTTCTTTACACGATGTAATAATCATACATAGGTATAGTGAGGATCACGTAAGAGTAGTTCCTAAGGGTGCTATTCATAGACATTTCGCTAGCCCGCGCTACGAGCGTGCTAAACTTGCCCCGGCTATCGACTGGTTACTTGTACAGGATTCATATCATATCATATCGCTAACACTGGTTTATGAACACGAAAAATGTTAGTTCGCTGATATCCACCGGAAACCCGCCCTAAGAATGTCTATGAATACGGCCATAAAAGACTAATTTGGCCGTCTCTTCAGTGTTGCCAACTAATACCAGATATCACCAAAGAGGGTAAAATCACAATGCCATATACAATAATAATAATAATAATAATAATAATAATAATAATAATAATAATATAGTATTAAAATAACGATGTTTCGCTCATTTACTTATTTACCACACATCATCTTTATGTTGCGAGATGTTTTATAAACGGTTCAATAATTTGTGAAAGAGTATATTTTCCTCCTGGACCTCTCGCACATTATGTCGGTAGTTAGTAGATTAATATAATCTGATATTAAAATGTATTTTGTCTGACAACGTGATATTCACTGCTTTGACTAAACAGTTTACGATTCACGAGACCTAACCTAAAAATATATTTTGTTTGATCACGTGAAATAATTAGTACGAATTCCGAAAAGCGAATGCCACTTTGAAATGTGTGCTTAAGAATACTTATTCCTAACCATTTTACCCCTAGTTACAATTGCTGTGCCCATGCGCCTAATTCCTTCTTCATTATCTTCTTTCTTCAGTTCATTATACATTACTTAAGAAACGTACTCTGAATGGCACACTCTTTCTTTCTTGGAGGAGTCGCTGCCATGTTATTTCCTTTCTTTGGCATTATTGGAATAAATGTTAAAACCGAAAAAAAAATTATTCATACATTAAATCATTTATATCTTATTCACAAACAACACATTGCAAAGAAAAGACTTACAATTTAAAATTAATTTTAGGTACCAGTTTATTCCTTCATAATGTTCTGCCCAAGGGCAAGTCTTTCACTGCAAACCCAGCATTCTCCAGTCTTTTATATTTTCTGCCTTCCTCTTAGTCTCCGCATATGGTCCATACATCTCAATGTCGTCTATCATCTGATATCTTCTTCTGCCCCGAACTCTTCTCCCGTTCACCATTCCTTCCAGTGCATTCTTCAGAAGGCAATTTCTTCCCAACCAGTGACCCAAGCATTTCCATTTCCTCCTTCTGATCAGTTTCAGCATCATTCTTTCTTCACCAACTCTTTCCAATACAGCTTCGTTTCTTATTCTGTCTGTCCATTTCACACGCTCCATCCTTCTCCATATCCACATTTCTAGTCGCTTAACTTCACTTCGTCGTAATGTCCATTTTTATGCCCCATATAATACTACACTCCATACTGTAATGGATAAAATATTATACAACACACGAGACTAAACAGATTTTATGCTCTTCGGCTTCTCATCGGGCGCTAAACTTTCCAATAGCGGATAAAATTTAATTTTACTCTCTTGTACTATAAATTAGGCCTACTATATCTTCCAGTTTTACAGAATTCATTATTATTTTAATATTGTGACGTTTATTTCTATTTTTACCACCACACAACCGTCAACAATGTGACTTTTATTCTTAATAATTCACTCTACAACAATGGGTATTCCATTCAACACAGCAACACAATAGTCGTTATTGCACTCCACACGACGACAATGACAATACACGTGTATTATTTAGAAGAACAACAATGTACTTCAAATTTCAATTAATGTTCACAAAGCACTATATGCAGAACAAAACTGTCAGTTCTCAGTTCACAGTTCGCTTGCCTTGGTTAGTTCTTCTAGCTCACTCTTCAAGTTCACTGCACATCGAACTCAGGTCTTCCGGTTGCCGCGCACTCGCCTGGACGCTGCCACAGTTACGGACTTACTTAAGTTCACTGCACATCGAACTCAGGTCCACCTTCCTCGCTGCTGTCCAAGACTTGAAGGCTGATTGAAAACTAAGGGTGCTATTCATAGACATTTCGCTAGCCCGCGCTACGAGCGTGCTATCATATCATATCATATCATATCATATCATATCATATCATATCATATCATATATCATATCATATCATATCATATCATATCATATCATATCATATCATATCATATCGCTGACACTGGTTTATGAATACGAAAAACGTTAGTTCGCTGATCATCCACCGAAAGCCCGCGCTAAGAATGTCTATGAATAGGGTCCTTGCTGACTGACGAAGATTCCTAGCGCTTTTATTTATTACACCATAACTTCCGAAATCTTCGATTCGCGTGGCTTACGGAACCTTCGAGAGGAATACGCTTCTAGATGTTTCCCCTGCTCTCTTCGCTCCTCGCCGTCCAGTAGTTTTATCCCCTCGCTCCGTATCGCGCTACAACTCCTACCGAAACTCGGGTTTCCGTTTCCCCGCGCTTTCCTTCTCGCTAGATGCATGCGCAACTCCCTGACGCGACCAGAACATTCCGATCTGGCGCCACAATATTTTCATGTTCCATATTCTTTTCTTGAAATACACCGTGTTTCGCTTAGAGGGATCGAGAAATAAATGTTCACCATTTAAAATCAGATAAAGACATTGTTGTGATTTACATCTGAGAAAATGCAGAAACTGTCTAAGTTTATGCAACAATGGTTTAAAAACAGCTACACGTTGATGCGCATCAATGTTTAACGCGGAAACAAGCCTGACGCCAGTGTTGCCATATTTAGCGATAAGTCGCTAAATAGGGAATTTTGAATCAGTCTCGGCGACAAATTTTGTAAAATACGATTAGCGACTTTTCTGCTGATTTGTATATTCTTCCACTTTTTCCTTTCTTTTAAGTTAAAACATTCAACCGAAGTCGTGCACTTAGTTTTAGAAAAGGTATGGGTGCATGACTGAGTAGTCTAATGATTCATACGTGAAAGCTCTGATCTCGTATATTTGTGACCAGTGATCAGGGGTGAAAGATGCTCACGGATTAGGTCTCTCTGTCAATGCTACTGCTCCTACACCGATAAACGGTGGCAACTTTGATTGGCACGTGACGAGTCGCGATCTCCAGCTAATTCTTGGTTCTTTCCCTCAACGCGGAAATTTTCCACTCCGAACCGACCCGAGGCAATTGAGTTTTGGATTTTTGTGCCGACAGTTCGTGTGAAGCAAATGAGACTGTAGTTTTTGCTGATTTTAATATAGTTTAATATATAAAATTTAAAAAGTGTTAGATTTCACAAAAATAATTGTGGTCAAACGTTTGAGTGAAAATTTCCACACTTACAATTTGCCAGAAAATGTAGTGTCAATGATTGCATCAAGTGCACTGTATTCACTATCAGCTGTTCCCACACCTTCCACCTCAACATCACAGCCGTCAACAATACAACCAGACTCCGCAGAAGAGGGTGATGACGAGGAAATTATATTTTTCTTCCCATATGTATGTTTCTCTTATTTTTATTTAGTGATATTTATTATTAATTTTTAGCGACATTTCTAGGGATTTTTTAACAAACTTTGGAGAGATTTAGCTGCTTTTTGTTGAAAAGTTAGCGAGATTGTAGAGCGATATGTTGGCAACAGTGCCTGACGCCATTCAGTAGACGAGTAGAGCATTTCGTCATTGGATCATTCTAGCGATACCTACCAAAAAAAAAAACGAATCACGACATTTCTACGTCAGACTACAATTTCTCCAAAGAAAGCGACCTCCAACTACTTCAGAATGCTATGTCACACTGCGCAGACACCCATCTACTTATTCAAAATTCGACAACATGACAACAACCAGTGTCAATGTGGACAAGTAGGAACACTGAATCACTGCCTCTTTAGATGCTCAATCACAAAACAAGAATCCGACAAGCTCATTGACCTCATAAACAAACACATACCCCCTGGACCAATCCACATAGATAATGTCTTACCATTGTTCTCTCCTCACATATGTCGTGCTATATTTAAGTTTACCACAAAAACAAAAATGAAAATATAACATATTTACACCACGAAAACAACGGACAGAGAAAATAAATAGTTAATACCAACACCACTGGACGCAGGAGCCAACCGAATAGGTTGGCAGCAGCGTCAAAAAATAACCACGAAGTGAAGTGAAGTGAAGTTCATCGAGGCGACAGTCACAGGGACATGTTACAGAACTTTTGTTGTTGACCAACTCCCCCAGCATCGGTTTTTCAGCAATATGCAGCTCCACCCATTGCTATGAGGCATTAGGCCTACATGACTTCTTCGATGTAGACTTTCCCGACAGGTTGATCGGAAAATGAGTTCTCCTTGCCTGGCTAAGTGGCTATTTATGTCAACCGACCTGACCTCCCTTTGACTTTTTTCTGATGCTTTGTGAAGGGTGTTGTTTGCAACGTGATAGATTTGACTTTTTGGAAGAACTGAGGCAAGGCAATTACAAATGCAGCTGCGCTAATCACTCCACAAATGTTATAGAACATTTGGCAGAAGGTTGAGTACCGTTTAGATATCTGCAGGGCAACTCTAGGCGCATACATCGAGTTGCATTGACCATTCTTCGAAACTCGAAGAGTTTTTACATCAAGTTATGTAAACAGTTATGTTACAAAACCATTATTTACACTTGAAATTATCACATATTCCTCGATCCCTCTATGCGGGACACGGTATATAAAAACAAATGATAGGGTTGAGGTTATAGTTTATAGTGAAAAACATAGAAGTATGCAAAATTTCATTCAGATACCCCAAAAACGTTTTGAGTTAGCAAGAAAAACAAATGTAAATTTTAAAGTTTTGGAAAATAAGAGACGAAGAACACATTTAAACGAAGTGAAATGGAAATGTGAAAGTTGAAGGGCATATCTCGGACAATAGTATAAAATATTTTCGTTACAAAAAGAGAAAATTTGTATTCTATGAAGAAAATAATAAATTGAAAAATGTATTTCTTACCCATATAAGTGTACTTATCCCTTAAGACAGCGTTTCTCAAACTTTTTTGAAGTGGGGACCACTTTTTTAAGTCAGAACAGTCCCGCGCACCACCTTACTCTTGTTCCCTTCGAAAGCAAATTTATAATTTTTGTAGCTTATTTTAATACCAGTATATCTATATTTTAAAATAGAATTAATTAATTAAAATTAATTTATTTCAATTAATTTTATATTAACTTAGTAATAACTAGACTTCGTTGAATTGCCACACGCAGCATGCAATCAGGTTGCCGTTGTACGGTAGTATAGAATATGTGAGCGACCGCCCGGTCTCGTAGTATAAGCAGTTCATGTTAAGAGTTGTGACCGGTCCAAATAGATAGAGCAGCTACAGCTAATGTATACCTTTGTAAGCACTTGTTTTTGCATTACTGTGGTTGGAATAGTCAAAGTTTAACATTTGTTCAGTGCAGACAAGAATTCAATCAAACATGCTACAATGAGAGTGTTGCTGTTCCAAACAATTACTCCTGGAATAAACTTACCCCCGCAGCCAGTCTTGACCCGTTGGGGAACGTGGTTGAATTCTGTTAATTATTATGCAGAACATTATGGAAAAATAATGGAGGTAATTGATGCATTGGATAGCACAGACAGTTCCGCTGTTGCAGCTGTCAAATCATTGCTTTCTGAACAGCTATTGAAAGATATTCTGTCATTGATTCTAATTTTAAAATCGTGTCCAAAAGTATCATCCTGTTAGAATCGTCTAAACTACAACTCTCAGAAGCACTTCATATAGTGGATTAAAAGTATCACAAACCATTATCCAAAATAACATTTCACTAATTTCATAAAAAGTGAAATGTAAGTTGAGAAACATTATTGCTAAAAATTCTGCTAGAATCGTCTAAACTACAACTCTCAGAAGCACTTCATATAGTGGATTAAAAGTATCACAAACCATTATCCAAAATAACATTTCACTAATTTCATAAAAAGTGAAATGTAAGTTGAGAAACATTATTGCTAAAAATTCTGCCTATTCACAACTTCGTATTATAAATTATGTACTATCAGGTCACGACAAGACGTCTGAAGTTAGTGTACTAAAAAGTAGTGACTTTCCGTTCTTCAAATATGTGCGTATTACATCGTGTGATGTTGAACGTACATTTTCCCAATCTATAAACTGTTTAAGTGACCATCGAAGGAGGTTACTTTGCAGTCGCTCAAAATGTACATAACTCTTTACTGTAATGTACATATTCAAGGATGATGTGAGTATCTTACATTAAATTTTAAGAGTTAATATATCTCACTATAAAATAATTGTATATTTACATGTTTAGACATTTCCTACTTCAATGATCATTCATTATATTTCTTGAATGCAGGATACAGGTTTTATTGTAACCGTAGTGTACTGCTCAATGTTTACATCAGAGGCACGCCCCCTTCTCATACAGTCTATACTGTGTGCACAGTAAACCTTGCGAATCTCGTGGCAATTCCACGAAGTCTAGTAATAACTAATTAACTTAATGTTAATAGAAGAAAATTTATTTTCGTTTTTTTTAATAATTCAAGGCTGTTAGAGTTTATAATCTTTAACTTATTAATTAACAAAATAAATAAATGTTGGTACTCACGTTAATAATTCTACAGGTTTAATTTTTACACTTGCGTGTTTCGTCTCCAAGTGCCGTTTCAATTTCGCGGGTTTCATACACTCGTTTGAAAGCACTTCGTAACAAACAACACACCGAGGTTTTGGTTCGCTCTCATTGCCACACCAAGTAAATCCAAGTTCCAAATAACTCTTGTAATATTTACGAAAGTATTTTTTCTTTGAACAGGACTAGGTATTTCTTTAATGGCACTAGAATCACTGATATTAATATCTTCACACACAGCTTCTGAACTATTAGCACTGCCTAAATGAAGCGTAGGCCTATAATCACGTTCCTTTCCTTTCAAAGATACGGATCGAAGCCAGTTTTCCATTATGTATAATGGACACTATTTAACAGAGACATAGATAACTACTAGCGTGTACCACATAAGAAGGATTTCAAAGAAATAACTGCTGAAAGGCAAGCGACGAATCAACAATGCACAGAATTTGTTTTAAGTTGCTTATGTTTGGCTACAAAAAATATAATTAGAAAAGTATTGTAATTTGAATTTTTTGATCTAATTCGCTCGGATTTTAAAATAGGCGGTGTCTAAAATTTCTTATATCGTCATCAGGAAAAACAGAAATAAAAGAATTAATGCAGAAACATGCCCGATTTTCAACAAGTAAAAATGCAGTTTGGCACGTTCTATTATTGGTGTACGACGTACAGTACGTGACCATTCCAGTGTGCAGACTGGGTGTCGGCAAAACTATTAAGAAAGTCATAAATACGTGAAAAGATTCGGTACATTGGTCCTGTGTTATGAATTCGAGTGATTCCTGGCTGGGTTACAGATGTGCAGGGAAAAGATGGCGAGAAACACCACGTTCATAGTGCTTTAAATCCCTCTTTTGTTGCTGAGAGTAGAGTGGGAATTCGGTTGACGAGTAGGGTAATAAATTTCATAAAATGTCTGTACTGGGAGAAAAAGTGAATGACGATTGCCATGTGTCACTACCAAACTCTGAGATTTTCAGCTATAGTGTGATACGCAATTCCTTTGAATTTTATTTTTATTCTGTCTTTTCTGAAGGAACACAAGAGCAGACCTCGAGAACCACAGGTGGTCGGCGGACCAAAGTTTGAGAAACGCTGCCTTAAGACATGTACAAATGCATGAGTAATGATAAATTTGATCTTACAGTTAAAGAAGTTTTTGATTTACCACAGTAGCAAAACGACTCACGTACTCTTAATTACATCACTTCAGAAGATTCTTTGTTGTGATTGTTACAAGAGTTGTCTACCATGTCCTACACAGTATAGGAGTCAATAAGCTGACACACGTGACTTTCTGGTCACATGCACTTTAAACTTGAAATTGCAGCCCTTGCCTGTGCAAGAAATCTCGCATTGCCCCTCCCCACCTCATTTCGATAATGTTAGTCTTACAAGCTGGTAACCTATATTAATGGAGTCTGTAAGTGAAGGAAAAATAAAATAACAAAGAAATGAAAATGTTAACATGTCTTCCCTGTCTCAGACAAGACTAGTACTAGCAAGAACTCATTCAGGCTACGAAGAAGAAAAACTCTTGTACTAGGTGCTCAAGAAAGTTGGTACGATTTTTGTATAGTACGTAATGTCAACTCTAATCCTGCTATACCACCTAAATATATAGGAGGTAAAGCGCACGAATGTGCATGAAAATAGTATAGTAGTCTAACAATTTTCCTTGCTCTATTCAATTGTCATTCCATGTGACTCATGTTACAGTTTGACTCTTTTAAATTGGTAATTTAATGGATAATAAAATAATAAATACTTAAAATACATGTTAAAAGTGTTAACATTTAAAAAAAAAAGGTTCTGTACCTTAGACAGACGGCACTGTCGCGCGTCACTGACTGAATACAGCAGAGGGAGAGGATACGGTAAGGAGTGCAGGCCGAGCCGGGCTTGGTGGAGTTATTGCAGTAGCCGTGATGTTGCCAAATACTTCATAGAAACATAACGGTGAATTTTAGAGAAAAAACGTATTTAGTTTTTTTTAATCTCTCCATCCACTCTGTATAGAACGGCTGAAGGTATAAATGCCAACCTTACTTACTTAAAGGCTTTTAAGGAACCCGAAGGTTCATTGCCGCCCTCACATAAGCCCGCCATTGGTCCCTATCCTGAGCAAGATTAATCCATTCTATTCTTTTGCTGTGGTCGTGCCAGAGAATCAGTCCCATTCCGAGGCTTATTTGAAGGATTCGTAACAAGCTGTTTTTACGGTGATGGGTTAGCTCTTCGCCCAACCCCCAAGCTGGAGGACCATCCCTCATCGGCTGTCCGCGACTGCTTATTTAATATATTTACAGCTACCCTCCATATCTGGGGGCCGTCTCCTCGATCCGCAACCTGAGGACGCACCATGCCGTGGTGATAGGGACCCACAGTACATGGATAAATGCCAACCACTGGATTAAAGTCTTCTCGTTTCCCTGTAGGACAAGGCCCATGTTAGAAATTATTATTTATGCGGAACCTTTTAAGACCTTTCATCTCGTCCAAATATCGAGCATTTTAGAGGAGTGATATTTACAAACTTGTTTAACAGAGCTAGTTGGCTCAAGCGTATCGCATGGGACTCGAATTCGGGAGGTCCATGGTTCGATTCCCGGACCGACCAATCTGACTGTAGTTTGTCCATGGTTTTCCACAGTTACTTAGGCAAATGCGGGTTGAAATTTTCATTGCCACGGTCCATTTCCCTTCCCCTCCTGTGTAGAAAAAGAATTTAGATTTTTATATCATATCATTCAGCTTTCTCATCTCATTCAATAACCATATTCACATCAAGACGCATGTCTTCATCCACTTACGGGAGAGGGCGTCCTCTCTACAACCGTTCCTGAGTTCCCAGGCTTCCGCAATATCTCTGCCAGGATTCATTCCTTAAGAGAACTTCGAAGGCCGCTTCGACACCTTGGAAGAGCCGTTGGAATGGATCCTGTACTGCTTGGTCACTTTGGCGGTGTGAACTTAGGGTGGGGAAGGGTAGGAGCGGATGAGAGGTCACATGCGGCCGGTGGGCTGGTACACCTTTTTCTCATTCATCCCATACGCTTCGGGTGGACAATAGGCCTCAGTATGGCCGACGTGCAAAGGGTCGTCCTAACCTAACCTAACCTACAGACTTGTTTAACTTCTAAAGAAATGAGTATTGTGACGGAGATTGCTTTTCTGAATAAATTTTGTCTGTTATGTTTCTAATATTAGCTACCTGAAATAATGCGAATAGACCTTCGTGGTCACCTGATACATGAATTGTTCGTATTGTACAGGGACATCATTTTATTTTTACTAACATTTTTAATATTAACCTGTCTATACCTTTAGAGAATCGGAAACACAGTTTGCTATCCCCTTCCACGACTGTAGTTCAATGATACTGGCGTAAAACACAAACAAATCACTCTACTGGGTATAGGAAGGAAGAAAAGTAGTTCATCCATTTACGTAAACTAGAAAATATCACGATTTTGAATTTGATAATTTTCATTAGGTTTTTGTTTAATCAAAATACAGTACTGTATTAACAATGAGTGTTTTTACTCACGAACTGAGCCGTCCGTGTTGACGTATTCATTATGCAGTGTATATTATGTCTACAGCACATTAGCGTACAATATAGAGAATGAAGTTAAATTTAAATATAATCATAATATGGATATTTAAACACATTTTTGAAAATGGTGGCCGTTAATTTCAAGAGAGGCTTCAGTTATAATGTGGATATTATCGCACTATAGACTATTGCATCTAATTCGAATTGCCAGTTTCGTCCTTCGTACTAGTAACTCATGTTGAAATAATTCTGAACCTACTCTACGTACTGTAAATTCAATCTTCACTTCTGCCCGACCCGAAAATATAAAATTACTCAGACATGCTATCTACTGTTCGTACAAGTGGTTATGCCGCAGGATTGTAAAAAGGGGGGGGGAATCACGTGACAGTTAATTACTTAACGAGGACGTTTTATTTAAGTTAAATTAAACAGTTGTATAATATTACGTAAACGTCCAATTCCTAACAGAAATTAATGTTTTCAGAAAAGAGCTAAGACAGCGACGTAGGCAAACGAACAGTACATGTGCGAAAATATGATTCAATATTGAAAGCTCTTCCGTCACTGGAAAACGCGAACATATTTCTGGAACGTACTATACTCACTAACTTAATGCTGTTTATTATATGCGGCCTTGATTCTGTGTGGAGGACAGTTGAACTTCATTAGGAGAAGGGGTGGGAGTGAAGTACATTTAAAAACTCAGGTACAATAAAAATTGAAGTACAAATAAAATGATGTCCCTGTATATGTAGGGCTTAACGGAGTTGCCGTGTATGCACTTATTTCAGATGCACGAATGTGTTTTGTTTGACATTGTGATATTTATTTCTCTCCAGGTTATAAATGCTATGTAATTAACACTAATTTTATTTCTTGTCCTTGTGTGAATTACGAAGTCCTTTGACAGAGTTCAATAAAAAGACAAATTACATAAATTACTGCAAGGAATTTACAATTACACGTTTTACCTGTCCAATTAGAGACTACTTTGCTCTTATAAATAAAAATCCGACACGCAGGGTGCGAATTAAGATTTCTGACGAATATGACTTTTTCCATATGGGTTGTTGTACTGCCTCTAAGCTTCAGCAGTAGCGGTCACAGGTGCTTTTACGGAGGATACAGAATTTGGGGACTTCTTTGGAATCTCAATGGGACCGGAGCTAGTACACTGCAATACCTTCTTTCTTGGTGAAATATTACCCTTAACTCCATTACTGGACTGTGGTTTGGTCGCCAATGAACTTTTGTTAAGAAGGGTTTTGGTAAAATTCGTATTATCAGTGAGTGATGTGGATAAGTCATTATTACTAATTTCGAACTTTTTCTTAATGTTCTCAACCCTACTTCTTGATTCGGGTGGTGACACATATGACATCGTCACTATTTTACGGAATAAAAAAGATCCAACATATCGTACGTTGTATACATTGCTTATAACAATAACAAAGTTTTATAATGCGTCTTTCTGACATAACCGTAATGCCATATTCAAATCCCATTTCACTTCTTTAACGCAGGCTTGTAAGTCAATGTTCTGCTGAACTTTTTGCATACTTGTCATGTAGAACTTATCTCGACGAGATAGAAGAAAATAGATTGCTAGGACGGTATTATATACCTAACAGTACACGTTATACTATCTAATGTGCAGAGCAGATTTAGCGTGACTAAGATTGGGTGCATGGAAGGGTAATAAAATTGTCAACGAAGAAGGAGAGCGCCTTTGTCCGATTTGCAGAGAAAAGGACGCCTGTAAACATATTTTATTACAGTGTGTCGAATTGGAACATGTACAGAGAAAATATCTACCACCCTCGATGCTAAGTCAGAATAGGAGTTCGCTTGCATGTCTTAACCTCAAGGGGAATAGAGAATACGATCAAAAGACTGGATTGTTCCTCTTGAAGGCGAGACAGATTAGAACTTCAGCTGTTGAAGTTTGTGACACGAACTGAGGAAGGGATAATAGTATCTACCCAACTATACACTTTTATGTCTGTTTTAAGTTAGGATATATTTTATAATATGTTTTGTGTGTCATTTTCATTTTAATACGTGTGTTATTTTAGAGAGTAGTGGATATAATCATAGGTGGGGGGGGGGGTGAATCCTACAAAGTAGGACTTGTTATAGGTACAAAGCTCGTACGGTCAGAAGACCCGTGCATTGGATTTTGAGAAAACTATGATAATATAAAAATCTGTATGTATAATATTACTCAATAAATCCATCTATTTATCTACTATCTAAAATTAAAGTGCAGTTTTGTTCCAGTTTAAAAACTGGCCACGTCAGGAAATAGCGGTTCACGTGCGAAGTAGTCACACCCTTTATTAATAACATTTACTTACCAAGTTCTTCCAATGTCTATTCTATGATGAAACTATATTATCCATGACTCACAGGAATACGATATATATTCATTCTTCAAGAGCACTTCCAAAGGCGTTTCGACATCTTGGAAGAGCCGTCGGAATGGATCCAGTGATGCTTGGTCACCTTGGTGGCATGAACTTAGAACGGGGGTTTAGGGGGCTCATTAGGTGAACGGGTGAGAGGTCTCATGCGGCCGATGGGCTAGTACATCTCATCCTCATTCATGCCATAATTCGGGGTGCACAATAGACCTCAGTCTGGCCGACGTGCTGAAGGGTCGTCCCTAATCCGCCCCTAGCCACTGTTCCCTAATCTCACAACCTTGGCTTGCCCACAACAAATACAAATCTGCCATCACAAGGATTTGAACTCGGGTCCGCTGTCGTTTGTAGCCAGCGCTCTGCCAACTCACCTATCAAGGCGGCATTATCTTAAATAAGTCATCTTGTGGAAGAGAAGGCCTGATGGCCTTAACTACACCAGAATAAATAAATAAATAAATAACTAAATAAATAAGTAAATAAATAAATAAATAAATAAATCTTCATAGTTCTGGTTTCCATGACAATTTAATAGTATTACCCGGAAGATATTTGGAACACTCTAAGTATCACTTTCTGAGCCAAGAACAAGGTTCTGCATACTGAAATTCGCAACGCACTTAAATGCAGGTAATAATTACGTACAATGAGAGCTGCATGTGACTGTAGTATCATGCAAGTCCAGGTCATAAAATTTTAGTGGTGCAAAAAAGGATGCTTTGCTCTCATACACTTTAGTGCAGAGAAAATTTGAGCTTAATGGCAGTAATAACGTATTGTAAATTAGTTATATAAGGCTATTAGTTACATAAGATACAGGCCTAGGAATATGAAGAAAATATTTATATTTATCCAATTTCAAGAGAAAAAATAATAGTTTTAAGGGAACTGGTTACTTTGAATGTATGGCTGTTGTGAATGAGTGAAGAAACTTTTGCTATTACTCTTCAAGTTTTCAATATATCACTTTACAATTTTTACAGCATACACACAATATCTGAAGGTATGTTTTGGTTTTTAGATTATCTCCCTAGCTCATATACTTGATTTTATAAAAAATTTTAAATCTGAAAAACATTAATTAAATTTAAGTTAAAAACATAGGTAATTTAGGAACATTGTTCTCAGAAACCCTCTGCACTACAGGTTCCTAAAAATTCAAGCATATTTCCAATGCAGTTAACTATATTCGCCGCTATTTTCGTAACGTTATGAATATTCGTTCAGTAGAAAAACAAATTATTTTTCATCCTGAAAAAAATATTACTTAAAAATTTTACTATTTTTCATACTTTTCTGGCTATAAAATGCACAATAATTTTGATAACCATATGAAAGTGGCCATGCTTCCTTATCATCATATTAAATAGAAGTATACAAAATTTTAGTCTCCTATCCTCAGTAGTTTCTGAGAAAAAAATTTCTAAAATACATATTTTTTTAACCTAAATTTAATTAATATTTTTCAGGTTTAAAATTATTTATAACATCAAGTATATGGTGTAGAAAGATAGTATAAGAACTAAAATATAGCCTACGTGAAAATATGTGTATTCTGTAATAATTCTAAATTGATACATTCAAATACGGTATCAACTAGACGATGCTCCAGCACATTATTTTCAGACTTCCAGTACACCAAATTGTTAAATCACCATTTTCCAGGTAAGTGGATTGGAAGGGGCGGTCCCATTGCCTGGCCAGCCTGGTCCCCAGACCTAACACCATTGAACTTCTTTCTCTGGGGCTGCATGAAGGAGAAAGTGTACCAAACGGAGATAGCAATCGGGGAAGAGCTCGTTGCAAAGATTAGCACGGCTGCAATGGAGATACAACAGCATGGATTGGATAATGTTGAGCGAGAGGTCAGACGGCGTGCTGAAGCGTGTTTTCGTGCGAGAGGGGGACATTTTGAGCATCTGCTCTAGACAATTGATAATTAGCCTACCTTTTCTCAAGCAGACAGGTCCACGTAGAATCAAATGGGGATAGATACGGTACGCATTGGCGGTTCCTCCATGGAACACAGGGAACAGGCTGTTCCCTTCCTCCCTGCCCCCTTAACTGAGATTGTGAGATATACTTCAATCTAAAGGATAGGCCTACTTGCAGTTGTCGAAAAGCGAAAACAACTATCGCTAGCAGGCTTATTGCAGTGAAGTGAAAAGGACTCGAGCCCTTCTCGTCTGCTGTGCGTGATGATGTGAGTGGGAGTCTCAAGCAATGTTTTCTCCGAAGCAGGCTCGAGCGGACACGAACTTACCCGAGTATCGCTGGAAGCTGTAGAAGTTACCTCTTCCCTCGTGGAGTATTGAGAAATGTGGATTATACTGTTTCATCAAGCTAGTTTATTTATACAGTGATAATTCGGAAAACAATTAAGTTCGAAGAGTTTTTCTTGTGACATAATATTGTGTGTGAAATTATACAGTAGTTCTTAAAAAATCCGTACGATTTACGCATTCACGGCCTGAGTTAAATCTGACGAAATAATGGCAATGGAACAGGTGACTCCTAACTGTTCCAACTTTGACGAGACCGAGCGAGAGCGCCCTGATGCAAACCAAGACAGCGAGTGTTGTGTTATCGATCAGATGAAGTCGAGAGCGTTTTAGTTTGATCAGTTTTGCTGAGAAAAGCGCGGTTATTTTGAATGTCAAACCTATTCGTTTCCTTACAGAACTTAAAAATAAAACAAAATCTTATACAAGACATTTTCAAAGTAGTTACTATAATTCTGTGAAATGATTAACTAGGTGCTCGTCAAGCGGTAAATTGTAGGTTTAATTTAGGATTAATTATTTTCAGTTAACGGTATTATATATTTAGGCCTAATAATAATTACAATAATATCATTAATTTGTTTTATAGTAACATATTCTTTTAAATGAAGAAATAATAAAGAATTAGTAATGTTGTTAAATCATAATATAAATTCTTCTTCTTCTTCTTCTTCTTCTTCTTCTTATTATTATTATTATTATTATTATTATTATTATTATTATTATTATTATTAGTGTTGTTTCCGACCTGTTCCCCATCGAGAAATAGCACCGCACGCCACTGACGGTACGTGATATTCGTGTAACTCGGAAACGGAGATGAATATTGAAAAAGTGTATTAGGATTTTTTTTTCTTTTTTTGCACATAAGGTCCTGAATCACCTCCTTAATTATTGACCTGACGTTTTGATACATCCTGTATGTATTCCTATTTAAGTGATAGCTTTCCTTACTTGATGAGTTGATTAGTTATAATTGCTAAGAGTATTTACAAAATAGAATCTATACTAATAATAAATCTGTAGCCAAATTTTTCTGGTAATTTTCGATATTCCAAAAATAATTGGTGTTAACATGTATAATTAACCATCCTGAAACCGAAAATCGCTTTTTTGAAATTTTTGTTTGTTTGTCTGTCTGTCTGTCTGTATGGATGGATGTTTGTTACCTTTGCACGCGATAATGGCTGAACCGATTTTTTTGAAAATTGGAATATAAATTAAGTTCGTTGTAACTTAGATTTTAGGCTATACGACATTCAAAATACTTTATTTAAAAGGGGGGTTATAAGGAGGCCAGAATTAAATAAATCGAAATATCTCGCTTATTATTGATTTTCATGAAAAATATTACATAACAAACGTTTCTTTAAAACTAATTTCCGATAAGTTTTATCCTATACAAAATTTTGATAGGACAGATATTTAATGAGATAAATGAGTTTTTAAAGTACAATAACAACGCCATCTAAGGCGCTGTACTGAAATAAAAGCAAATGACTTCGTCTATAAGGGGCCTTGGACAACAACAATTGAAAGCTATTGAACATAGCCTAAGAGAATGTTTCTGTGTTTGTATGAAGTAATATCGGAAGGTAATTAATTGCTTAATTATTATTTCACCATTGGAAAGTATAGTTTCTCTAGATGGACATAATTCTACAATGTTATTACAGTAACTTCTGAAACGTATAGCAAGTAATATAAAGTATACACATTGAAACTGAATGATATGTCAATCTTCATTAAACTATAGTTGCATGTAATAACAATTAAGAAACATGTTAAAGGAATTGTCATTGCACCAAATGATTGCTCTCTGGACCAAAATGACCGCATTTTAATTATTTAAATACAATTTAAATTAAGTAACATATTGAATGATTTATCCTTCTATCAAACACGAATGTTCCCTGGATCAAACGTCCTATTTTCATTATGTAATTACTTTATATTTATTTCTAACAGGTGCAGCGGAGCGCACGGGTACGGCTAGTAAAATAAATAAAATAACGCTGAAAAAGTGCAACAAACATTTGTACATTCCTTAATGTAAAATTAAAAGATCGGCACTGCAACTCTCCATACTTGGACACACAATCCACATGAGCGCTCTTGATGCTCCACAAGTGCAGGCGAGATGAGCGTCGCTGTTCTAAACTGTCACTCTGGATCCATGGTCAACTTACAAAACCATTCCGCTTGTAATCCCTTATATTTCACTAATATTGTTGTCAAAATTTTCTCAATGTTTTTTTTTTTTTTTTTTTTTTTTTTTTTTTTTTTTGCATAAATTACTAATGGCCTTGAGCTCAATTTGTCGAATTTCAATTGAGTTCAATATTCAGACAGTTGTTCTGCATGTTTGCTCCAGTCTTTTGGCCAGCTGTTGAGCAACACTTATAGATCAGGTTAACTGAATCTCGTTTGTCAAAGTCAAGTTTAAAGTAATAAAAAAGGATTCGTCTGAATTACGTACCTGTTCAGCACACCAATCAAGGCTGCACAACCACTTTCACATTACACACAACAGATGGAGTACTTAGACTTGACAACTTACAGCACTGGATTCAATTTCTAGGACGTATAATATTCGCTCCGTCGTAGTGACAAATAGGAGTTTGCAGTATGCGTTTTAGTTTCGTTTTTGGGGACTCTTGGTGCAGAATAGTGAATTTACAGAAACCCTGCCACATATATTGGGCTCCTGGCAAAATTTATAGGTCATTTTTCTCCATTATTAAATTTCGGTGCCGACTACGTCGTTAAACATACACAGGGATCTGTTCTATATTCACTGTTACTTACTATTTACGTAAATGACATCTCTTTGACTCTACAACTTCGTAACACCATTTTTATGCACACGACTTACTCAGTGACGTATTACGCCAGCCGTCGACAAATGTAGTACATTTAGAACTTGTAGTACGCGACTTCTCAACCCTCAGTCTCTAGTTCATCTGTACTGGCAGGGTTTGTTGACGTTCTTCAATGTGTCCATTCACGTAGTTACCAACCGCAACTTAATAGGAACGAATGTCCCTTTCGGAGGGAGTAAGTGAATCGAATGAGGTAAGGAATAGCAATTTATGTAACTAGTGAAACATACAGCAGAGTTCGTATAGGTCAGTTTCTATCTGATCCTTTTCCAATTCACTGCAGGCTAAAGCAAGGAGATGCACTATCACCTTTACTTTTTAACTTCGCTCTGGAATATGCCATTAAGAAAGTTCAGGATAACAGGCAGGGTTTGGAATTGAACGGGTTACATCAGCTTCTTGTCCATGCAGATGACCTGAATATGTTAGGAGAAAATACACAAACGGTTAGGGAAAACACGGAAATTTTACTTGAAGCAAGTAAAGCGATCGGTTTGGAAGTAAATCCCGAAAAGACAAAGTATATGATTATGTCTCGTGACCAGAATATTGTACGAAATGGAAATATAAAAATTGGAGATTCATCCTTCGAAGAGGTGGAAAAATTCAAATATCTTGGAGCAACAGTAACAAATATAAATGACACTCGGGAGGAAATTAAACGCAGAATAAATATGGGAAATGCGTGTTATTATTCGGTTGAGAAGCTCTTATCATCCAGCCTGCTGTCCAAAAATCTGAAAGTTAGAATTTATAAAACTGTTATATTACCGGTTCTTCTGTATAGTTTTGAAACTTGGACTCTCACTCTGAGAGGAACATAGGTTAAGGGTGTTTGAGAATATGGTGCTTAGGAAAATATTTGGGGCCAAGCGGGATGAAGTTACAGGAGAATGGAGAAAGTTACACAACACAGAACTGCACGCATTGTATTCTTCACCTGACATAATTAGGAACTTAAAATCCAGACGTTTGAGATGGGCAGGGCATGTAGCACGTATGGGCGAATCCAGAAATGCATATAGAGTGTTAGTTGGGAGACCGGAAGGAAAAAGACCTTTAGGGAGGCCGAGACGTAGATGGGAGTATAATATTAAAATAGATTTGAGGGAGGTGGAATATGATGATAGAGACTGGATTAATCTTGCACAGGATAGAGACCGATGGCGTGCTTATGTGAGGGCGGCAATGAACCTTCGGGTTCCTTAAAAGCCATTTGTAAGTAAGTAAGTGTATAAGCTTAGTAATTACGGCTAATTTTCGCAGTGTTTATAATGAAGATTATACACATGTTACATACAACGTTTTATGCTATTCTACCATTACACAGTGGCCAGACTGAGTAAAAAATGGGACAAAATTGAAAATTTTGACAGTGTATACTCATAGTAGGGATCCTGGTGAGCACTAAACTCATGATGCAGCATCGATAACATGTTTTAACAGCTGTGGCTACAGCCTTGACAGAGAGCTATTGTAACCGGGCGGTAGCGCACCAGTCAGTCCTAGGCCGCGCGCTTGAGACAGTGGTGTGTGTTACGTGGTCATATTCGTGAATAATGAAATAACAATGGCTGAGAATGTTAGAATAATGGGTAGGTTTTATTAGGAATACATGTAATTTTGAATTGGTTTATATAGAGTGTAAATATTTGTGATAAATCGGAGGAATGCAATTTAAGCTAATATATTTTAGTTTTCAATATTTAAGGAGGGTTATAAAGTGCGTGTCACTCGATGTTACGAAAACTTTTGTGTCGATGGTTTAAACAGACCCTATAGATTGCAGAAAAGTCGTATTCAGCTGCAGCTACTTGCACTTTTCTGTTTAATGTGCGAAAATTCAGATACCTACGTACAGTATTATTCATTACTATTCCAGATGACCGCTGTTTTTTACACCGTGAAATCATGGAAGCCTTGCTACAAAATAATAATGATAAGACAGCTGTTCATGAGTTTGTTATTTCATAATTATGATTACGTGAAAATTGTCAACAAGATTTTTCTTCAGAACTAAAGAAAAAAATAGTTCATTCTGCAGTAATTTGAATAAAAGATAGCAGAAATGCTACAGAATGAAAAATAAATAGGAAGAAAAATATGGCAGTTTATTGGATCAAGAATTTAAGCTGCTCCCATGCAATAAATTTCATGTTGAACATGTGGCTGGATATTCGTAGTTGTATAGTCATTCTGGTCATCCAAGAAAATTGTTCTCTGAATCATCTAAGAAGACCAAGAGGAGGAAAACTGAACATCTCAGAGAAGCTGCTGATCCTGCTGCGCTTGCTCTTGCTACTCAGATAAGTCTGAAGACTTCTGGTAAAAAGAAGCAGCTGAACTAGTGGAAAATGCTGTAAGTACGCCAAAAATTCCAACTGCATATAACGAGCATAGTGGTTCCTGCAAAAATGTTGCAAAATATAGTGGTGATGACGTTTTAGCCCTGATAATGGATGCGAAATTATCTAATACACTTTATTGAGACTACAAACAAAACGTAGAAATGTAGATTTATATCCAACGTACAATGAAGTACGAGAAGCAAAGCTGCATTGCTATCCATGTGATATTACTCTGACAGAAATAAGTGCAGAAGTGAAGTTACAGAGTCTGTTAGATCATAAAGCCAGACGAATTTATGAAAAGGAGAAAGGAAGAATTTAGAGTCGGTTTCCAAATGAGATGGGACTTCTTGTGGACAACCTAAACCAGGAGAGAGTGGAACCTCAAACAACGGGAATACTCCTAGAAGATTTTTCTCAACTCCCGAATTAACATATCCATAACCGGGATAGACAAAGACTTAATTATACGTTTTGTAGTTTGTTCTTCGAGTAATTTCTAGTGGAAGAGACATTAAAATTGATTCTTTTAATCAATATGCGCTAGAAAATGCAAAATTGTTCATTCAGAAGTATTCCTAATTTAACCTCCCAGCTAGCGTACACAAAATTCTTATCCATGGATCTCAGATTATTAACTCAGCTCTGCTTCCAATTCCACAGTTATCTCAGGAGGCGCATAATAAAGATATTAAAAAAAATATATATCGAGAGCCCCACACAAGGAAAAGTTCTCGTAAAAATACAATGACAGATTTAGTCAACAACCTTATCATATCTTCCGATTCTCTCATTTCAAATATCAGAAAGTCACATAAAAACACAAAACTCCTTTGTGGAAGGAAGGATTACAGCTATTGAAAGACTCTAGTGGGGAAGAAGAAGAAAGTGTCATTCATTAAGAAAATGGCAGTAATGAAAATGTAATGATGAGGAATCAGATATTGAATAAAAAACTATTATGTTGTGAAAGTGCTTTTAACTTAAAGAAAAAGTGAAAACTATTGAATAACTATTGATTTTATGTATCCAAGAAAACAATAGAGACATAAAATAATTTTGTCCCATTTTGAGTCGATTCTGGCCCACTGTGCATTACAAGGAATATATATATATATATATATATATATATATATATATATATATATATATATATATATATACACACACAGAGTGTCCCATTTATCTTGTGCACCTATTATAACTTTTTTGTTTGGATATGTATTGGAATTTTTGTTTTTGAGAGTTATGTTAGAACGAGGGGCTAACATGAGTGTAGAGATTTGGTGCATGCAACTACATTATGGTACAAGACACGTGACGTCATCAATTTTTCAAATAGTACTACATATTTTAATCATGTTACATTGATTACACACATTAAGACGAGTTCAAAAATGTATCATAATGTCACCTCCCTAATCTAGTCGCTTCTCTTTACTTCGTCGTAATGTCCATATTATATAATGATTTTGATTATGATAAGTGGTATGATATGATATACTCGTATGATATGATATGATATGATATGATATATGATATAATATATGATGTGATGTGATATGATATGATATATGATGATACGATATATGATATGATATGATGTAATGTGATGTGATATGATATATGATATGATATGATATGATATGATATGATATGATATGATATGATATGATATGATATGATATGATATGATATGATATGATATGATATATGATATGATATGATGAAGCTATACGATACGATACGATGATATGATATAATATGGTATGGTATGGTACATGATATATGATATGATATAATATGATATATAATGAAGCTATACGATACGATACGATATGATATGGTATGGTATGATATATATGATATGATATATGATACGATATGATATGATATGATATATGATATGATATGATATGATATATGATATATGATATATGATATATGATATGATATGATATGATATGATATGATATGATATGATATGATATGATATGATATGATATGATATGATATATGATATGATGATATGGTACGATACGATATATGATAAATTATATTGTGTGATAAATGGCATGGCATGGCATGATATGGTGTGATATGTGGTATGATGTGATATGTAGTGTGATGTGATATGGGATGTGATATGTGAAGTGTTGTGAACATGATGTGATGTGATGTGATATATTATATACTGAATGATTCGCGAATTATGACTGGAGCTTTAAAAATCGGTTGTACTGGTCATTTTGAACAAAGATTTTCATACGAACATGAGTACTATTGTTATTATTAGTCGTCATTATCATCATTATCATCATCACGAATAAAAGATCCTTTCCCATCTTCTTTTTGGGCGTCCGCCGTCTCATCCTTCAGCGGTTTTGTAAGCAAAAGTTTGGTTCGTCATTTGTCTAGAATTCATTCTTTAAATACGACTCCTCCAATTCGTTTTTATTTTTTATTTCCTTCTTTAAATCAAAAGTTCCCATCTCATTTCTAATTGTGAGGTTACCTATTTTGTCTCGGCTAGTATAACTTGTAACTAACCTTATAAAACTCATTTAGATGTCTCAATTTTCCTTTCATCTGATCTATTCAGCGCACATTTTTCAGATTCGTACTTCAAAATGAGCACTACCATAGTTTTGTACTTCAGTACATATTATCAGAAAATACAGGCTCTAAATTTCTAAAATTTTATAAGAAAATGAACTCACCAATTGGACAAAAATTACGAACTAGGTACTTGTATTCTTTCTTCCCACAAATCGTTATATTATGTAACACAATTATTATTATTGATTTTTTGTCATTCTACCTCTTTGTTGTTAATTAATACTACAGCCCAATTAGTTGAAGTCGCTGACCTGTTCTACAGTTGTGTTGTTTATTAATTAGCATTAATAATTAATATATTTATAAAATATTGTCTGATATCAACTGTTAAACTGTTTTTTAACTTAAAGTTCCTGACTACAATGCAGTTAAGATTTTTCAGTAATTATACAATTTAATTTCTATCATCGATGTAACGGAGAACGTACGCACCTTGAAAACTTGTCTTTATTAATAATCTGTCACCTTGTAATGGAAGATTTCGAGGTACTAGTTCAATGTCACGTGGGATTGACGTCAGTGGCGTACGTGCTCCAGTCACATTCTTACTTCCACTTCTTGCCCGTGCTTCAAGAGTTCAATGCAGCAAGGCCGGTTTTACTGCCTAAAGGTCTCCGAACATTCCTCAGATAAAGGAGATTCATGGACACTGTGTTAGGTATGGCGCAAGAGCATAATAGTCTCCACCACTATCTACAGAACCGTTAATTAAGATCAGTTTTAAGCTAGAAAACAAATAATTGTCGCAAAAATGCACAAATGAAAAGTTATATGTGTGCAAATTGCGAAAAGCTTGTGCAATATTATAAATAATTGTACAGAAAGATAAAATTAATTGTATTGTATTGTATTTATTAACATTCCATGGTATTCATACATTGTTTTACAGCTAGAATATGGAACAAGTCAAAAAACTTAATACTATTATAAAGTCTTAATTTATAGTCACAGTCTAGATGAAAAAAAAAAAATATATATATATATATATATATATATATACAGACGAGATTTACAATATAGTCTACTAGTACAACACATACTTTTAGTATCAATTTCATGAAGTGTTATTGAATGTCATGAATTCACTTACAGAATAGAAGGTGTGAGAAATTAGATACTTCTTTAATTTGGCCCTAAATAATTTTATGTTTTGAGTTTCATTTTTTATATCGATAGGGAGGCTATTAAAAATTTTTACTGCCAGATAACGCACTCCTTTTTGATAGCACGATAAACTTGCCGATGGAGTATGAAAGTCATTTTTTGACGTGTATTTATGCCATGAACTGTTGAATTAGTTACAAAGTTTTCACGATTACATACGAGGAAGATTATTAATGAAAAGATATACTGACAAGCCATGGGCATTATTTGTAGTTTTTTTTTAATAGTCCTACAAGATTCCCTAGATTTGGCACCTACTATTATTCTAATTACTCTTTTTTGTAATAGAAATATACTGTTACTATCTGTGAAATTTCCCCAGAATATTATTCCAAAACTCATTACCGAGTGGAAGTATGCAAAGTATATTGTTTTTAAGGTATTGATATTTACTATCTTTTGCATAGTTCTAATAGCAAAACATGCTGAATTTAGTTTGGGGGTAATTTCTTTAATATGATTTTTCCAATTTAACACATTATCGATTTTTAAGCCAAGAAATTTGGTTGTCGTTGTTTCTAATAGGGATCTATTGTTAATTATTGCGCTAGAAATTTGCGAATAATGAGATATGCAGAAACAAAAAAACTATGTTTGTTTCTTGGAGATTTATTACTTTCAATCCATCTTTCTACACTTCAGATATATAGTCCGGATCAGCTTACTTAATACCCTAAGGGTGAAACCTAACCATTTTTCCACTATTACTAAATATGTTAGTGGATTACAGTGATTTTCTAGCTCTCAGGTTGAAATTTCTTTTACCAACTTCGTTTCGAATTTCGGGAACTGACAAATACTACAACTGGCAGTTATTTTCTAAGTGTTATGTTGACAGCAATGATTTCGGTTTACAGTAAAGCAAAATGATGAAAATACAAGTAAGTAATTACATTTTTAGGTTAGATCTCATGAATCGTAAACTCTTTAGTGAAAGCAATAAATTTCATGTTGCCTGACAAAATAAATTGTATTATTAGATCATACTAATCCTAATTACCAACATAATATCCAAGAAGTCCAAGAGGAAAATATAATATTTCATAAATAAATTATTGAACCATTTAGGAAACACCTCGCAACATGAAGATGAGATGTGGTAAATAAGCAAGACATTGTTATTGTTAACACTATATTATTATTATTATTATTATTATTATTATTATTATTATTATTATTATTATTATTATTTCAGTACGTAGCATTGTCATTTTACCCTCTTTGGTGATATTTGGTATTAGTTGGCAATACTGAAGAGACGGCCAAATTAGCCTTTTAGGAACTACTCTTACGTGATCATCACTATACTTATGTAAGTAAATCATAAGACATGTTTAGAATCAATTATTGCTGAATTTACATCGCATTAAAATACGTTATTTTATGGGCACTCTAAACATTGAAATTTGCTACTAGTAGGCCCTTCAAGATTTATTGTTAGCAGAGTGCTAACTCTTTTTACTGAAAGATGGTTTCTAATTACAGTTTTTACAAGATTTATGCAATTAATCCTATCTCCTGTAAATTATTTACAGTATGCGATGGAATTGTATAAATCAATTAGAAGAAATTGTTCACCCAACTTGTTAAGCTACATGAATTCTACCAACTGTTTGAAATCCATTCCTGAACATCTATTGCTCATTATCTTCTTGAGCATTGCCCATGCCATTAGCATTTCATTTAAATTCAGATTAGTTCAAACACATCTCTGATTTCATTGTCTCCATTACCGTATTCGTTTCCGAAGTCCAATGTGGTTGTCGCATTTTTGCATATTTATATTGAAAGTTTGTTGCACTTTTAGAAGTCGAGTAGCAAAATGCGAAAAATGCGACTGTGGCTTAAACCCTGGTTAAGATGCATTCTTTTAGATTAGATAAGTGACCAAAGGAAAGATGCGAAATGTGTTCACAATTCATATTTCTGGTTGGTTTATTTTGTCCTTCCTGAGCGCGAGAGGTTGATGAAGTCTTTATGCTGTTCAAGACATTGCTCGGTATCAGCAGTCCTCAACATTCGATAGTTTTTCTTTCAAAATAACTTCATTTAACAGTTAAATAAATTACTATGCAATAAAAAGTGTTTAGTAATATAATTGATAAGCTGAGAATATAATTTTTTTTATAGTAAGTTTTGAATTTTTCTGATGCAATGTTATATGAACGAATGGATGAAATTCTTATTACTTTAAAGCAAAAAATTATTTCTTTCCTTCAATTTCATTCATTCATTCATTCATTCATAGTAGGCCTTTCACTGCAAATCCATTATTCTCCAATCGTTTCTATTTTCTGCCTTCCTCTTAGTCTCCTCATACCAATCATCTATCATCTGATACCTTCTCCTGCACTGGACTTCTCTCCCTTTCACTTCTCTCCCAGTGCATCCTTCAGTAGGCAGTTTCTTCTTAGCCAGTGACCTAGACAATTCCTTATTCTATTCTTATTCATTTTCAGCATTATTCTTTCTTCACCCACTCTTTCTAGCACAGCTTCATTTCTTATTGTCCGCCCATTTCACACATTTCATTCTTATCCATATCCACATTTCAAATGCTTCTAGTTGTTTCTCTTAACTTCATCGTAATGTCCATGTTATTTTTTTACTTGATTAGCCTATTTAACGACGCTGTATCAACAATGAGGGTATTTAGCGTCGATGATATTAGTGATAGCAAGATGGTATTTGACGAGATATGGTCGAGGTTTCGCCAGAGATTACCTGACATTTGCCTTACAGTTGGGGAAAACCTCCGAAGAAAGAAAACCAGGAAATCAGCTGTGATGTAGTTTATGCTGTGGGCAATTTTATTGTTTATGGTGGCTGTACTGTTAACTTTATTTTTCTTGAACGTACCCTGATCTTCTCCTCCGCTGATTGGAGGAACGACATGCACAGCCGGCCTCTGCTTGGAGACCGAGCGAATGTTCAGTTGGTGAGAGAATTCGACGCAGTTACGACTTCAAGAGAGAAACGGGCAGTCTCCCGTCTCTGCTGAGATAGTCAACTCATCGTATTACGTGGTTCCGGTGGCCAAGGTGACCCCGCTGATTTGGATAGCTGGGACTATCGTCTGTGTGATATAATTCATCGGTGGAACATCGTTTGGATATCATCGCTTTACAGACCAAGGGATGGTCTGTTTCATTCCCAGCTTTCCTGATTTTCATATTCTATACTACGAGGGATCATCGACGTCCATAAACCTATAGGGAAGTTCTCTGGCGTCGTTACGCCATTAATGTATATAACGGCTTACTTGGTTACCGTGTGCTTTCCACGGATTTGAACTTTGATTCAGCTAAAGGTTGGAGACTACAACTTTATATGTCTTATTTGAGCCGAGTCTATTCAGACTGCATTTTCAATGAGTGTTCAGTTTACTCTGTTATACATCGCCACTCTTATATTCATTTTGATGGCAGACATTAATTTTCTCTCTTTCATTATCTCACTATTTTATATTGTTATTAGATCTATAATTTTTTGTTTTTGTATTTTTACATTAATTTATCTCTCTCAGTTTGTTAATATTAAATTGTTATAATTATCATGGTATTAATATTATTTGTGAAAGGCAGCCAAAAATACCTAAAGTTACGATCCTTTCCCTTTCCTGGGTTTTACTAAGGCACGCTGATACAACACAGCTCAAGCGGTAATCGAACCCGCACCTGAGAGCAACTCCTATTCGGCAGGCAAGCGCCTTAGCAGACTGAGCTACGCCGGTGGCAAGTCCATGTTTCTGCTCCATACAATGCTACACTCCAAACGAAGCACTTCACTTGTTTCTTCATTAGTTCTTTTTTTCCAAAGGTCCGCAGAAGATGCTCCTTTTGTATTAAAAGCTTCTTTTGCCATTGCTATCCTTTTGTTCCACTGCTTATTTCGTATTCGCACGTTTACCTTCTTCAGTTTTCTTCCGATATCCATAGTCTTCGTCTTGTTGGCACTTATCTTTACCCCGTACTCCTCACAGCTGTCATTTAGCTCCAATAGTATGTCCCGTAGTGTCGCCTCCTCTTCTGCTAACAACGCCATATCATCAGCAGTTTCATTAAGGTTCTTTTCATTGTGCAATGATCATATTACATTTTCCTTTTTTTCACCATGGATATATACTTCTTTATGATGCGACACATCATGACAACCTAAGAAATTGAAATGAAATGATGGACTTGCTCATTCAGCAAATTATTTATTATAATTTTAGATCTCAGTAGTCGAGCCCCTATGAAAAATATTAATTTAACTTTCATGTTCGATATTTATGTTTTCAGTTAATTTCTGCTCTTTGTAGAACATTTCGTCTATTTACTATAATCACTCTGTCGTCTGCATAATATTTGTCGTACTCAATATTCTCCATGTAAAATTCAATGTGGATTACGATAGGAAGCCTCCTCAAATTTATGTACTAAAACATTAAAATTTTCATTTATTATTCAGTACACATACATTACCATCAAAGAGGTGATTTTTACAAAAGAATAGTTTATAAATGGCAAAAAAATATGATTTTGTACATACTGAGGCCTGGAGAATAAAAAAATGGAGAAATAAGTACATGGTGCTATTAAAAAAAACAGACTCATTGGCACATTCTTTATAAATGAAAAGCATAGTATTTGAAAACATGTTTAAAATATTCCTTCTTTTGATACCCTACAACGTTTGTATAAATAGTTTCTTAATAAAATTAAAAATAAGAAAGTTACAATCATTGTTCCATATTTTTTAATCACTCTGTAGATCAGTGAAAAACCGCAAAGCTCAGCAACTGTATTTACGTGATAATATTATAACAGGGCTGGGCACATTACGTGATTCTGAGAAATAAGCGCTGTGTGCTTTAAAGAGCGGGTCTCGCGAGCGCTGTGACGTATGCATACTGTACGTTATTCAATGTCGGTGCAGTGGTGACTCTGCAGTATGATGGCTTCCGCTCATACACTAAAGCGGCCCGCTATTCCCGATGCTTTTAATGTATCATGGGAGGAGGAGTTCTTTTTGGTAGAGAGCAGTGGATTAGCAAAGTGTTTAATTTGTCATAAAACACTCCAACTGATTAAGAAGTTCAATATCCAACGGCATTATTCTTCACAACATGCTACTGAATATGACAATTATGTTGGTAATGAACGCCATAAATTAATACAACCTAAAGAAAATGTTTCTCAGGTACATTATATCAGAGTATCTATTTGATATTTATATTGCATTATAATTTATTATACATATAGTAATATATAATTTTAAATAATACAAGTATTATGATATATCATAGTATAGTATATTACAGTTTATGATATATCATATATCATATCATATCATATATTATGTCATATCATGTCATGTCATATCATAATATCATATATATACACAATAATGCACTTAGTGAATCGGCCATGAGAATTAGCTACAAAATTTGCCACGAAATTGCAAAGGAATTGAAAACATTCAACGAAGGTGAATTCATCAAGCGATGTTTAATTATATTGGCAGATGAACTCTGTCCACAGCAAGTAGGGGAAGTGGAAGCCATATGCCTTCTCGTAGAACCGTGGTGAGGAGGTTGCAGTATGTGCCTATGGGTTATGTAAATAAGCCTAATGATTTGTGTGTGTGCATAGAGCGAAGTTTATTTCATTAAATTAATAAGAGTGTTATAAACTCTGTAATGTACAATGGATTGATGTAATATCCTTATAAACTATTATGTACTGACAGACTGAATGACTAGAACAACCGTGGCTCTTGTTATATTAATGCAAGGAAGGTAGCTGTAATGCGAGTCCGCCACTGAGTGAGCGTTCTGCTTCGGCTTGCCTTGCGGAGCGAGAGCAGCTCTGGCCGGCTAGATGGAGCCGCTCTCATGCCCGGCCCTGTATTATAACAACGCACACAATCCCTTAGCAACAACAAGCAAAACCTTCTTAAACCGTCCGTCACAGAGTTTTGCCTCACAGCGTTCGGCAAGAATTCTGCCTAAAAGAGGTTTCACCTCAAAACCAATGGGATTGCCAAGGGATACGCTTGCTTTCCTTAGTTTAGTATAACCAACCATTTCCACCTATATTTTGTATAGGATTGTTTTTCTTTTATGTAGTTTTTTCAACCACGAGCCTCGCATGTTTGTTAACAATGGACCATTGCTCAGGTGATGCCATCTGAGTCTTAATTCTAGTCAGTCAGTAAAGCAGTTGAACTCGTATTATATACTCACTCTCTTAGCACGTGATAACATTATTTTTTTCTGGAAGAAACTTCGATTGTTTCTATGGTAATTTTGTGACCGGGCCATGAAGAGTTGTCACATTTTAATATCGCATTGAGAGTGTAACATTTTTATGTGCATAATCTATTTCTGATAACCTTGATGGAAGTATTGACATATACAAGAAATATGACATTAACATAATTAGAATATAAAGTCGTTGTGTATTTACCTATTCACCTTTTTACATCCAGCCATATAATCTAAACTAGTATAGCCTTCGTTTCGTACACTCGGTCTTATCTACATAACCCACTTTGGTTATTCAGTAACCAAATAGATAAATAACTTCTTAAATTAGCATGAACATTGCTGTTTAATTGAATTCTCCGGGCAGATGGGAAAACATAATTAGGTTTATATCCCGCACCATATGAATAACTTTTGAAGCGTGCATTCACTGGCATGGAACTCGGTGTGCAGATAGTGACCATTATACTAGAAACTCAATGATCTTGATTTTTATTTATATCTTCCGGTTAAACCGGAAGTAATGCTTGGTCTCCGATTTCAAATGAAACGTCCAGAATAATTATATGTTTCTGAATAAGGCGTTTATTTATTTATTTATTTATTTATTTATTTATTGTTTTTTTTTGTTTCTTTGTTTGTTTATTTATTGGTTTCCTTGTTTGTTTGTTCGGTCGGTCGGTCGTTGGTTTGGTCATTCTTTCGCTCCGTCGTTCGCTTGTTTCTTTGTTGGTTGGTTTGTTGTTATTTGTTGTTTGTTGATTTGTTCCTTCATTCATTAATTTATTTAGTTATTTGTTTGTTTACTTTATTTTATTTATTTATTTATTTATTTACTTATTTATTTATTTGTTTTTACTTATTTTTTATTTATTTGTTTATTTATTATTTATTTTATTGTTTTATTTTTATTTATTTATCTATTTATTTATTTATCTTTTATTTATTTATCTATTTATTTATTTATCTTTTATTTATTTATCTATTTATTAACTTATCTATTTAATTTTTATTTTTTTACTTTATTTATTTATTTATTTATTTATTTATTTTAATTTTTTGTTTATTGTATGTATTTGTTTATTTATTTATTTTTATCTATTTATTTTCTTATCCATTTATTTATTTATATATTTATTTATCTATTTATTTATCAATTTCTTTCTTTCTTTATTTATTTTTTATTTATTTATTTACTTGTTTACGTACTTATTTATTTATTTTTTTATTTATTTATCTATTTATTTTTATCTATTTATTTTCTTATCAATTTATTTATTTATCTATTTATCTATTTATTTATATATATATATTTATTGATCTATTTATTTATTTATTTATGTATTTCTTTATTTATTTGTTTATTTTTTATTGATTTATTTACTTATTTACGTATTTATTTATTTTATTTTTTATTTATTTTATTTATTTTTTATTTATTTATTTATCTATTTATTTATATATTTATTGATCTATTTATATATATATTATTTATTCATTTACTTATTTACGTACTGACTTATATATATATATATATATATTTACTTACTTACGGAAAGCTATGAATGAATGAATCAATCAATTAACTGAAATTAGAATTCTGTCTCTTTCGCTCAACATTAGATGAAAAATTTAGCTCACTACAATACGATTTTCTGTGTCAACAGACAACACAATTTCAAAATTAAAAACATGTTTGACAATGATTATCTTCCATCTTTGAACATTTTCTACTAATTACGAACAGTACTTATTCATTCTGCCTAAGGACAGGTCTTTCACTGAAAACCCAGCTTTCTCCAATCTTTCTTATTTTCTTCCTTCCTCTTTCTTTCTGCATATGATCCATATATCTTAATGTTGTCTATCATCTGATATCTTCTGCTGCCTCGAACTCTTCTCCCGTTGACCATTCCTTCCAATGCATCCTTCAGTAGGCAGTTTCTTCTGAGCCAGTCACCCAACCAATTCCTTTTCTTCTTCCTGATCAGTTTCAGCATCATTCTTTCTTCACCCACTCTTACCAACACAGCTTCATTTATTATTCTGTCTGTCCACTTCACACGGTCTATTCTTCTCCATATCCACATTTGAAATGCTACGAGCAGTACTATAAGATAGAATAGATTTCCTAAGTCTCAGCACATGATTTTTAAGACATAAGCAACATTTCAAAACAGCCTCGGCGTATTCTTCACTCATCAACTTCATGTGCCAAACATGTGTCAACTTCGTCATCTGTCACAGATTAATTCGGAAATAACTTCAACGATATCACTGTTGCGTAATAGATGAGGTATAATATTAGCAATAGAGCACAAAATTTAAATAATTTAATTTAATTTAAATTTAGATATACAGAATAAAGAATATATAATTACAAACAAACAAGAGAAATAGAAATAAAATAATACAAACAATATAAAAAAGAAGATAGTAGTATTAACAAAATTTGAGACCGAATGAGCAGCGCTCGTGTTCGGTCGCAGTTCAGATATAATATTAATAGGCCTATAAGAGGATATAAAATAAAATAAAATAAAATAAGATAAGAAATAGAATTAAAATTACAGTTACAGAAATTATATAATACAATAATAATATAAGAGAAATATAGGAAATAAAAATAAATAAATAAGTAAAATAAAATAGGAATAAAATTTAAATTACAGCGGCAATGGAATTATATAATATAATATTAACACTGGAGAAGAATAATATTGCACGTGAAAAGTAGGACTATGTATTTCAAAATTATAGAATACGAATATAATATAGGTTGATTAATTCATACACATAGGCTAAAAAATGTGGATTTAAAAAAAATCAAGATTAATCATATTTGAACAACTTACGTAGTTAAATTGCTACGTCCACGAGAAGGCCAGAAGGTAAAATGAAAAAGAAGTTGAAATAGTTAATTAAACGATTTGAAGTAAAATTCTGCTCCGTCATCCGATCATAAGGGTAATTAATTTCGCATTACAGACATAAGAAAAGTATACGGTACACATCGCCAGAGAAGTGGACGCCAGACATGTCTGAGTTGTTATACTTGCAAGGTTTGAAATCTCAGAAACTTCGATGACTCATACGCAAATTAAGTTTTATATTTTTATTTTAATTGAATAAAAAGTTGGACACATGGCGAAGTTGAAGAATGTAGGACACAAAGTTCTGCAACAAGATGACGACCTCCAGCTGATCGTGATAATGTACCAGTTCTTGGGCATAAAGTCCTTATTGAGTAACTCAATATACCGAACAACATACAAATTACATTAACCTGGCATCCTGCTTGTCGAGACGCCGGTGTTTTGCTGAGAAAGAGGAATTTTATAGTCTAGACTAGCGGTGACCAAAGCGGGTATTGTGACCACATCGTGTAATCAAAGACATTCATACTGGTAAGGGGAGTTTCCTGTACATTGCTGTCTGTCTCGCTCACGTACTGAAGGTAAGCAGTGTCGGTACCATGTCTCTCTACAAACCCTCTGTCTCTACGAGCAGGAACAGAAGGTTTCGTATAGAATGGACAGAAGAATTTATTCGCTGTTCTGTTGGAGAAAATGTAATATGTTGCTTTGCTCAACGGTTGAATTAGTAGTAGTATATGGAAGCGACATTACAGGGCATTACACTGAATACACAGGCATAACAGGTATTATTATTATTATTATTATTATTATTATTATTATTATTATTATTATTATTATTATTATTATTATTTATCAGCAAATGTTACCACAATTCTTATATACGTGCTTGAATATATAGGTCTACATCTTCCCTTGAAGGATAAAATAATTACTATGCTATATCTCCATTTTAATTTTGTTTTAATCTTTTGATGACTATTATCAGTTATTTACTAGTTATTGATTTAATAATAATAATAATAATAATAATAATAATAATAATAATAATAATAATAATTACTTACTGGCTTTTAAGGAACCCGGAGGTTCATTGCCGCCCTCACATAAGCCCGCCATTGGTCCTTATCCTGAGCAAGATTAATCCAGTCTCTATCATCATATCCCACTTCCCTCAAATCCATTTTAATATTATCTTCCCATCTACGTCTCGGCCTCCCTAAAGGTCTTTTCCCCTCAGGTCTCCCAACTAACACTCTATATGCATTTTTGGATTCGCCCATACGTGCTACATGCCCTGCCCATCTCAAACATCTGGATTTTAATAATAATAATAATAATAATAATAATAATAATAATAATTATAATAATAATAATAATAATAATAATACTTACTTACTTACTGGCTTTTAAGGAACCCGGAGGTTCATTTCCGCCCTCATATAAGCCCGCCATTGGTCCCTATCCTGAGCAAGATTAATCCAGTCTCTATCATCATATCCCACCTCCCTCAAATCCATTTTAATATTATCTTCCCATCTACGTCTCGGCCTCCCTAAAGGTCTTTTTCCTCTCAGGTCTCCCAACTAACACTCTATATGCATTTTTGGATTCGCCCATACGTGCTACATGCCCTGCCCATCTCAAACATCTGGATTAAATAATAATAATAATAATAATAATAATAATAATAATAATAATAATACTTACTTACTGGCTTTTAAGGAACCCGGAGGTTCATTTCCGCCCTCACATAAGCCCGCCATTGGTCCCTATCCTGAGCAAGATTAATCCAGTCTCTATCATCATATCCCACCTCCCTCAAATCCATTTTAATATTATCTTCCCATCTACGTCTCGGCCTCCCTAAAGGTCTTTTTCCCCTCAGGTCTCCCAACTAACACTCTATATGCATTTCTGGATTCGCCCATACGTGCTACATGCCCTGCCCATCTCAAACATCTGGATTTAATAATAATAATAATAATAATAATAATAATGATAATAATTATTATTATAGTTATAATATAATAATAATAATAATAATAATAACAATACTGAGAGCTTTATCAGTAGATTGAATATTACGTGCTAGTGTAGTATTGAAACGAGCTATTAAACGCCAAGAACTGAAATCAGCCTTTAATCAGAAAGGTGACGTAAATAAATGTAAGGAAGCCAGCTATCTACTGGGCAACGAAAAAGCTCGTTCTCTTAAGCCTTCCAACGAAGGAGAGTTTTATAAAAGCCTAACGATCAAGGTAGCTCAAATAATTTTTCCAATAAAAGCTGTTAATTAATTTTAGGAAACTGCGCATTTTTCAACTAAATAACCAGAAGGGAATTCAGGAAATTTCTGATTGTGTTCATGTGGAATATTTAAAAAAAAGCAAGAAAATTTGTATATATTTTTAATTGGTTCTTGATGACAGTAATGCCATTACTGATACAGCAAAGCTTGCTATTATTATTCGCGGGGTTGAAGAACTCATTGTTAGTGCACGAGCCACCACTGGTTGTAGTTTTCATGCCAAGTACCTCTCCCCCGTCTCCTTACTTCTTAGATTGTCTCTTACGTGTAATCACTGCCGTTCGAGTTCTGGTCACCGCTGATCTAGACACTTAACATGATGTAAATTCTGGTAGCAGCATTCCATTAGTCATAAGAACAATGCAGTAATATAAAACGATGTATGTATGTATTTAGTGCTCAACCAGATTGATTCAACATCATTTGGTTTTTGGCACACCAGTACAATGTCCCGATAGAGGATTTAAAATGTACAAGTTTTTTACAAACATTTAAATGTTTCCAATTCATAATAGAAATTTCCTCATTACAAACGATCAAAGGACGCATTGAGGTGATGGTAAAATACCCAGTTTATATAAATATTCCGTCAGCCAATCGTATGCTGTGGCAATCCTTATGGCAGCTACAGTCTCTTTGCGTGGATGATCAGGAAGTATCTCTGACTTGTCAACAAGGCCAGCCCATTTCTTGCCATCATTCTTTATTTGAAGATCTGAGAGAAACTTATTCTTAAATGAGCGGTTAACTAATCGTTTCAAGTTGTGATACGAAAGTTGGGAGGTCGTCCGTAACAATTATAATATAAAATGATGGGAAGCTACACATGTCCATAACTAAAGGATTCAACTGCTTAGGTACTTATTCAAAAAAATATTTACCTTAAAATGAATACTTACTGTCAATGCTCATGAGATAATAGTATCTTATCCTTATCATTTTGTGTGAGAAAATAACTTCATCACCGTACTGTTTTCTTTGGCGCACGTTTCCTTAAAACTGAATAATAGCAACAAATACAGAGTGTTAAAAAAGTATCCAATATTTTAGGAGGTGATAGTATGCATCAAAACAACAACACATACTTTCTGAGATCTAAACACTCGTTCATAAAAGATGCTCAATGTGACGTCCATTCATGGCAATGCATTTTTCTGCCGTACAATACAGCAGACTACCAGATAATCATACCATAGTTGACACCCCTGGCATGGAATAATGATACGTCGCAAGGAATACTGAAAACAAAAGTCTGGTTGCGGATATTCGCGGGGTTCATCAGATAGGCCCAAGGTATTTGTGAATTTTGGTAATCAGCATGTGTGGGCTGATGAAAATTCCCATGAAGTTGAAGGAAAAAGGCATCAGCACCGATTCTCAATCAACGTATGGGCAGGCGTTCTTTATGATAGATTAAGGGCCATACGTGCTACCACAGAGATTAACTGGGGCTCGTTATCAGGACTTTATAATTAAAGTATTGCCTACCTTGCTGGAGTATGTGCCATGTCAGCAAAGACTACAGATGTGGTTCATGCATGATGGCACACCAGCACATTTTTTCCGCAATGAGCGTTAACACCTGACGCTGACATTTCAGGACCGCTGGATTGATTGGGGAGGCACCACACCTTGGCCTGCTCGTTCTTCAAATCTAAATGCCCTAGACTTTTGGTTATCAAGAACAACCAGGTCAATTTCAAAAAGTGCATGATTCCTTACGCCGAAGGGCAAAGGAATGCATTGCCATGAATGGACGTCACATTGAGCACCTCCTATGTACAAGTGTTCAAATCTCAGAAAGTATGTGTTGTAGGACCCATGTTTATTAGACTTTTATTTTCTTGTTTTGATGCATACTAGCACCTCCTAAAATATTGGATACTTTTTTCTTAACACTCTGTATATCGATGGCCCAGAACCAGACTGTTCCAAGTTCATTTTACTTTTTTTTTTTTTTTTTTTGCAGGAGAGCTATTTTAAGCTTCTGTCATTCAAAGCTTCATGAAACAATTTGAAATAGCTCTTCATAGCAACCTTACGGAGAGGAATATTTACAATTTTGTTCGATGCATATATGCAGACAAGAACTGTAACACAATGAAATACAGATTTCTTTCTTATAAAAAGTTGGACTTAGAACAGTCTTGTTCTCAGCCATCGAGTCAAAATATATTGAAACTTCAACTACAATGAACTACATACATAGATACATACATACAACACACGTACGTACGCACGCACGCACTCACATACACACACACGTAATAGGCCTACTCTAACTCATATTTTCAGAATGACTCGTCTTTTTTTAATGCAAGTTAGCTACATGGTTATAGGGATCTATCAGCTTATTCCTTGAAGTAGTTAATTCTAGCATTTAGTTTGGATAGTGATTCCTTCATTATCAGTCAAGAGTAACGGTCACATCTTGCTGAACTTCTGATCATCGTGCGAATTTTGGGAAATGACCATACAGTATAATATTTCCTCGACACGCACTCGCAGCATTGTAATTAGCATGTAAATGCAATTTCTGTGATGCAGCTCTTCTCGGAAATGGGAAATAAACGTAACCTGGCGTCATCTGTAATTAGCTGTAATCTTGCCACGCGTCGCTAGAGGGCAGAGTGAGAAATAATGCATCATGACAGAACACTCGGCCATCATGTTGAGCTGAATAAACTTGGACAGCTATGCAATAATGCTTTGAGCTTCCAGCAGTGCCTGAAAAAAATCAATTATACGATCAAGGAGCATGTATTTACACAGAGAATGGGTTGACACTTTGATCCATTTCTTAGTTGATGCTTACTTTTCTATTTGCTTGTTACGACAGAGACTTGCAGATAATATGCGATAAAAGAAAAGAAACAATAAGAAATCTGCAAAAATACTAAATTACAGTATTTGCAAACCATTCTTCGAGGGGAGGTTAAAACATTTTTATTTAATAAGTCCTATGGCATATGACAAGTTTGATATGTGTTACTCAAAGTGCCTATAAAGTTCAAAGCCGACCAGCCTACTGCCGTCCTCACGTCCAAATGCTTCAGCAGAGGTAGACGATCATCCATCCAGGATGGGGATAAGTATGGTGAGCACGTGACCCTCCCCAGGCGTGAGAGCTAGTTTTGGAAAACACATTTCTGTACCTAGCGTAGTTCTTCAAATTCATCACGATGCAGTATGGGCACCGGCATGGGGAATTATTAATAATGGAATACCACAAGGGTCAATTTTAGGTCCCCCACTTTCTCCAGTGGTCAAAAATGATGTTCCTCCCAAATAAAATATGTAGGTCATTTCATATTATTTTCAGATGACACAAGTATGGTAATTACAGCCAATAACTCCAATGCATTTCAGTCTTCAACAAAGGCAATTCTCCTCAAAATATTTTATTGGTTCATTCTTTCATTTAGTGTTCTGCCCAAGAGCAGATCTTTTACTGAAAACCCAGCTTTTTCCAGTCTTTCCTGTTTCCTGCCTTCCTCTTTGTTTCCTCATATGATCCATATATCTTAATGTCGTCTATCATCTGATATCTTCTTCTACCCCGAACTCTTCTCCCGTTCACCATTCCTTCCAGTGCATCCTTCAGTAGGTAGTTTCTTCTCAACCAGTGACCCAACAAATTCGTTTTCCTCTTCTTGATCAGTTTCAGCATCATTCATTCTTCACCCACTCTTTATTGGTTTTCACTCAATAAATTAGTATTAAATTGTAACAAAAGTGACATAATCTAGTTTAAATCCTATTCAAATTCAACCTCGACAATTTAAAGTGCAGTAATTAACAACAGGTCCCTATTAGATGGTATGTTAAGCTGGAAAACTCATATTAAAGAAATTACTCCCAAACTAAATTCAGTATGTTTTGCTATTAGATCTATGGAACAGGTAGTGAATATGAATGCCTTTAAAACAGTGTACTTTGCATACTTCCACTCTGTAACGAGTTTTGGAATAATATTCCGGGGAAATTCTACAGATATTAACAGTATATTTCTACTACAAAAAAGAGTAATTAGAATAACAGTAGGTGCCAAATATAGGGAATCGTGTAGGATCATTTTCAAAGAACAGCAAATAATGTCCATGGCTTGTGAATTTATTTTTAATTAATAAACTTCCTCGTACGCAATCATGAAAACTTTGTAATTAGTGCAACAATTCATAGCATAAATAGACGTACTCGTAAAAAATGACTTTCATACTCCATCGGCAAGTCTATCGTGCTAATAAAAAGGAGTGCGTTATATGGCAGTACAAATTCTTAATAGCCTCTCAATAGACATAAAAAAATCAAACTCAAAACATAATGTTATTTAGGTCCAAATTAGAGAAGTACCTAATTTTTTACGCCTTCTATTCTGTGAGTGAATTTATGACATTCAACAACGCTGTATGAATATTTCTGTCTTGTATTAAGTATAAATAGTAATCCTTTGTGTTGTACCAGTATATTGTAAAACTCCTCTCTATATATTTCAACTAGACTGTGACTATAATTAAGACTTTGTAGTACTATTAAGATTTTTTGACATGTTCCATATTCTAGCTGTGAAGCGATGTACGAATACCAATGAAATGTAAATAAATGTATTACACGTATTTACAATGAAATTATTGTGTTTCATCTGAATGATTGGTTTGTTGGAGATCAGTTAGTAGTTCTATCATAATAAAAATAAATAATTAATATTTGAGGAGAAAAATTCGCTCCGGCGCCGGGGATCGAACCCGGGTCCTTGGTTCTACGTACCAAGCGTCTGACCACTGACCTACGCCGAATTCAATCTACAGCGGCGGATCGAACCTTCCTCCTTCAGTGTTTCCCTTTGTAGCCTGACTCCAACTTAGGCATATATGTTGTATTCTCATAGCTAGCAGTGCATCATAACTGCGGAATCCCGGTCAAATAAGTCACTCAACTGAGTGCGCTCCTAGTATAATGGCAGTTGACACTAGACATATACGTCAACATTTGTGCCTAACTTGGAGTCAGGCCACAAAGGGAAACATTGAAGGAGGAGGGTTCGGTCCGGTACTGTGGTTTGAATTCGGCGTAGCTCAGTGGTCAGAGCGCTTGGTACGTAGAACCAAGGACCCGGGTTCGATCCCCGGCGCCGGAGCGAATTTTTTTCCTCGAATATTAATTGTCAACATTACAGAGATTATTCTGTAGGACAAATTAATAAATGTATACTAATAATAAATCTGCAGCTGAAATTTTTCTGGTAATTTTCCACCCTGAAACCGAAAATCGCTTTTTTGACATTTTTGTTTGTATGTCTGTCTGTTTGGATGTTTGTTACCTTTTCACGCAATAATGGCTGAACCGATTTATATGAAAATTGGAATATAAATTAAGTTCGTTGTAACTTAGAATTTAGGCTATATGGCATTCAAAATACATTATTTAAAAGGGGGGGGTTATAAGGAGGCTTGAATTAAATAAATCGAAATGTCTCCCTTATTATTAATTTTCATGAAAAATATTACATAACAAAAGTTTCTTTAAAAATAATTTTCGATAAATTTTATTCTATGCAAAATTTTGATAAGACTGATATTTAATGAGATAAATGAGTTTCAAAATTACAATAACAACGCCATCTAAGGCGGTGTAATGAAATAAAAAACAAATGACTTCGTCTGTAAGGGGCCTTGGACAACAACAATCGAAAGCTATGAAATATAGCCTACAGATAATGTTTCTGTGTTTGTATGAAGTAATATCGGAAGCTAAATTAACCGATTTGTATAATTAATTATTAATTCACCATTGGAAAGTGTAGTTTCTCTAGGTGGACATAATGTTATAATGTTATTACAGTAACTTCTTAGTGAATTGAGGACAGGTGAGATTAAAATAGCTTCTTTTGCACAGAAAACTTGATAGGCCATTCTGTACATTCGTTTCCTGTATTTCCTAAATAATTTTTATGACCAAATGAGTGGTCTCTGGATCAAAATGATCGGATTTTTAAATTTTTTAAATACAATTTAAATTGAGTAACATATAAAACGATTTATCCTTCTATCAAACACGAATGTTCCCTGGATCAAATGTCCTATTTTAATTATGTAATTACTTTATATTTATTTCTAACGGGTACAGCGGAGCGCACGGGTACGGCTAGTCCATAATAAAGATAAATAAGTATAATCCATGCAAGAAAGTAAGTCTGTCCCTCTAGCAAACTCCTTATCAAAGCAAGAGTCTCGTACGCTGCTAAGAAAGTGACGTCAGAATAGTGTGACGTAACCCATTGCCATTCCTAAGCAACTGAAGTTATAAATTGAAATTTCCGTAACGTTTTATCAATTTCGCGTTAAAAGGCAGTTCATAAGTTAAGAAGAAATCACTGTATACAGACACAGAAAGGCGTTCAAGCGAAAGTAAAGGATGAGGACGTTGATAAATGAGATAATTAAAAAAAAGTAATAAACTTTTGTTACCAAGGTATTTGAATTCAACACATCTATCGATGTCACGGAGATCCTGTAGCCAGTACATGTGCAATGTTAACTGGTCAGTTTTTTTCGTACTCCTGTCTAATATTTTTGGTTTAATTCTCCTTCAATATCGGTAGAATTGCGCTATGAAACCATCAAATAACTGTTGTTACTTGGCCAAAAGTAATTGTCCCTGTCAACTGAACATTTCATTCTTTACATTTAAGAATTCCTTGACCATCTTACAATACATTAAGTTATGTTGAAAGCCTGCTTCACAGGCCGGTCCTTCAAGTTTCTATGAATATTGGCAATTACATGAGTTTAAATGTCATACGTAATTTGATAGTTCAATGTTACAGTGCTGCAACGATCATCACCTGAGGCGGGTTAAGCTTGACCTGGAGTCTAAACTAGTCGATGAAGCTGCTGTTTTCTTCTTCGTTTAGTTCAAGAAGTCTAATATTCATCCAAACGTGACAATATCCGCTTTCCACAAAAGAACCGAGTTGAAGTCTCGACTACAACTCTTTTAGATGTATTTTAGAATGCATAATTTGTATATTAGAGAAGTCATATTTATTTCAGAAAACATAATTTGTTTATCAGTTGAGTGAACCGTATTTTAAGAAAGAGTCAATTGTACTTCATTTCTGTCAATTGTATTTCAGAGAACTTCAATTGCATTTCAGAAATCGTAATTTATATTTCAGATAATTGCATAATGAAATAACATTTTTAATAGACACCGATTTCTTAACACATTGCTGTTTAAAATTTGTCCAGCTGGGACTTCCAAATATCATTTTAACAATAACACCTCATTCGAGAAAAAATTTCAGACTTTATAAAATTACTGTGTTAAAATACCTGGCACTTTGTGATCCAATAATATCTTAAATATATCTGGAAAAAAGTGTATGTAGGGATTATATTACAAAGTGGTGCCATGGAAATGATTTTATTAAATTCATATTGTAAGATAGTGTACATCAGCGGTCGTCAGCACACTGCACTCTCGGGGTAGCGTCTCTTACCCGCAGCTCTCTTACAGCACCAGCGTGAACCGTGGCTGCTGGCGGGTATGCTGCCAGGCTATCCCTTCTGCACGACGGAGCATCATTCCTTGCACCTCTTGCACTCTACCCATTTCAGCGAGTGCCGACGACCACTGGTGTACATCATAAGATATTATTTGATCTATAATTTTCATGCAGGTTTTATTACATTACACAAGTGAAATGGAGTTTCAAGATAACTGCGGAATATGTAGTATGTCTATGTTAGAAAAACTGTTATGAGAATGGGTTAATACAAATGACGCTTTATAAAATATACATTACTTTCATTCTGAAATACAAATACAGTTTCCTGAAATGCAATATACTCTTTCTGAAATACAAATGACGCTTCCTGAAATTAAATTTATTAATCTGAAATACAAATGACGTTTTCTGAAATTAAATTGATTAATCTGTAATACAAATAACGCTTTCTGAAATACAAATGACGATTTCTGAAAAGAAATTGATTAATCTAAAATATCAATGACACTTTCTCAAATTAAACTGATTAATCTTAAATAAAAATGACACATTCTGAAATTAAATTGATTAATCTGAAATACAAGTGACCGTTTGAGAAATTAAATTGATTAATATGAAATACAAATGACACTTTCTGAAATTGAACTGATTAATCTGAAATACAAATTATTTTTTGTGAAATTAAATTGATTAATCTGAAATACAAGTGACCAGTTGTGAAATTAAATTGATTAATATGAAATACAAATGACACTTTCTGAAATTAAATTGATTAATCTGAAATACAAATGACCTTTTGTGAAATTAAATTGATTAATCTGAAATACAAGTGACCTTTTGTGAAATTAAACTGATTAATATGAAATACAAATGACACTTTCTGAAATTAAATTGATTAATCTGAAATACAAATGACCTTTTGTGAAATTAAATTGATTAATCTGAAATACAAGTGACCGTTTGTGAAATTAAATTGATTAATATGAAATACAAATGACACTTTCTGAAATTAAATTGATTAATCTGAAATACAAATTATTTTTTGTGAAATTAAATTGATTAATCTGAAATACAAGTGACCAGTTGTGAAATTAAATTGATTAATATGAAATACAAATGACACTTTCTGAAATTAAATTGATTAGTCTGAAATACAAATGACCTTTTGTGAAATTAAATTGATTAATCTGAAATACAAGTGACCTTTTGTGAAATTAAACTGATTAATATGAAATACAAATGACACTTTCCGAAATTAAGTTTATTAATCTGAAATACAAATGATACTTTCTGAAATTAAATTGATTAATATGAATTAAAATGACACTTTCTGAAATTAAATTGATTAATCTGAAATACAAATGACGCTTTCTGAAAGTAAATTGATTAATCTGAAATACAAATTACTCTTTCTCGAATTAAATTGACTAGTTGACATGTGGAAAATTTTGGAGTAGGAACAGATCCAGATGATACCAATCCTTGACATTGATGATGATATGATGTGTGTTGATGTTGATATGATGATGGTGTCGATGTTGATGATGTGTTGATTTTGGTGACGATGTGTTGATTTTGATTGTAATATATTGAGTTTGATTATGACGATGATGATGTGTTGATGGTGACTTCATGTTGATAATGATGATACATTGAAGTTGATGATGATATTGTTTGTTGATAATGATGAGTTGATGTTCATTATGTTTTAATGTTGGCGATCATGTGTTGTTGATCATATGTTGATAATGTTTTGATTATGATAATATGGTGATAAGTTAATGTGTTGATCATAATGAAATGATAATATATTTGGTCGAATCCATAATTTTCGTTCGAACATTTAGTCACGTCGATAAGGTACTGAATTTTTAGTCCTGTTTATAATGTCCAATGCTCTTAGACAACGCATTAAGGAATTATAAAGACAATATTACGCAAAAAAACACTATGATAAAGATTCTTTAAGTATTTAACATCCTAACAATTTATTGTGATTCTTCACCTTCAGGAATTTCTGAAGGATTAGTTTTGATTTATGTATGTCAGCTTGCAGAGAATAACATTGGTTGTTATTGCATTAAACCACAGTATTTATGATAAATGGTTGATGGCAATAGGTTTACATTACTCGTGTGCATTTTATGAACCCAGGAAGATTAATTACGTCCTTTCCCGTCGCTCGTGGCACTGTCATTGATGAACAATAGGTATTTAGAAGCTTTCCTTAAGTGGATGCCACTGGTCGAACAAAGGTTAGAAATGTGATAGGATGCAGGACGTTCCTTTTTTCCCCGCACTCACTGCATCTGTAAACAGATTATAGTGAACAATGTATCAATGAGAAACGAAACTCGACTCGTTCCAAGGCCTTCTGTCTCTATTTCCATCACAAATTACACGTTCGAGTGGTACCAAAATTTTACCCGTATCTACGTGTCGATTTAATACATTACTGTCTCATTTTACAAAGCGTAGGAGAAAGTATTCTGACGCTACTAAAGATGGATTTAATAATAATAATAATAATAATAATAATAATAATAATAATAATAATAATAATTTATTTATTTAATCTGGCAGAGCTAAGGCCCGTAGGCCTTCTCTTCCGCCCAGCCAGACTCTAATTCTAATTGAATACAATTGCTTACATAGTTATTACATTAATATTTAGACCATAAAACAACATGAGAGTTGAATAAGTAATGCTAGTGTGACAATAATAAATATTGGTAAGAAATAGGTATAATAATAATAGTAATAATAATCATAATTTATTTATTTTTATTTATTTATTTATTTAGAATATTAACGTGCAAAACAACAGCACAAGGCCAATTACAGTTTAGCACGATAAAGAACAAAACAAAACAACAAATGATGATGAGAATGAATGATAGAAAATGGCAGTGAGATGGAATACAATCAATATAATAGTCATCACTAATCTTTGACCAAATGCAACAAAATAAATAGCAATATCTAACAATAATAACAAGTAAGGATACATCATGATAAACTCAAAAGGTGTATACTACACATTAAATGGATCCAAGCTTAATCCATGCAAATTAGCATATTTTATACATCTGCAGATCGGGGAGAGAGATTTTGAATTTCTATTATAAAAATGTTATGAAATCTTAAACCCTTAGCAGGAATACGAAGACTGATATTGCTTATGAATGATTCACAATCAATATCACCCTTAATGACTTTACAAAAAAATAAATAATCAAGATCTTGACGTCTGGCAAATAAACTGCAGCAGTTAAAATATTTACAGTTAATCTCATATTTATAGTCATCGGAATTTAGTAAAAATCTATAAGAACACAAGGAATAATAATAATAATAATAATAATAATAATAATAATAATAATGATAATAATAATGAGATAATTTAGATATTTATCTGTGATATATGTAACAATTTAACATTGAGAAACCTGAAACAGCTATTATTGTTAACAAGAATTGTTAGAAAAATATTTCGTTAGCCTATTCTTAAATTGGTTTGATGTCTGACAGTCCCTGACATTACTCGGTAGGGAATTCCAAAGCCGAGGAACAGCCACAGTGAAAGAAGATGAATACGAGGATGTTCGGTGGGAGGGAATGGATAATATTGAGGAGTGTTGTGATCGTGTGTCTAGGTTATGATGGGTGGATAAATTTTGAAAACGAGACGCAAGATAGACAGGAGTGGAGAAATGCAATATGTGAAAGAGAAGGGGAAGACAATGGATTTTCCTACGATCTTCTAGACGGAGCCAGGACAACATTTCGAGGGATGGTGTTACGTGATCAGCCCGGCGAATATTGCAGACGAAACGGACGCACATATTATGAACACGCTGTAGTCTCTGCGCCGAAGTAGAGCTTAGGTCTGTAAGCAGAATATCACAGTAATCGAAGTGGGGCATCACGAGTGTTTGCACTAACATTTTTTTCATGGAAAAGGGTAGAAACTTCTTCAATCGCCTAAACGAGTGGATTAATGAGAATAGTTTTTTGCAGGTTTCTGCAACTTGAATGTTCCAATTTAAACTTTTATCCATATAAACACCTAGATTCTTTACTGAGTGACTGCCGCAGAAATATATGTTCAGAATCCCTGATACGGCAAAAGTGACACTGAAAATAGGGCATTTTCTTTTGGTTTTGTTCAGCTTTTGTTTATACTCGGTATTACGAACCAATGTTTATTAAATACAATCCATATGAAATAGTGCAATTTCTAGTAAACTGTTGTCCTAGATCATATATGTAACAGATATCTCATCGCTATGTTAAAATCGGCAGCACTTTGAAGAGAACAACCGCCAGGATCGCCACCCGTCCGCCGTAAACGAACACGAGATGGCAGTACAGTCGCTAATGCAATTCAAATGGGAATTATGACGTAACTCCTTATGTAAAACTAGATGACAGCGTAGTAAACCTGACAAAAGTTGTTAACGTCAAAGCCTATAAGGCCGCCTAGCTGTTACATATATGATCTAGGGTGTTATGAACATTTATTTAAAATAAAAATACAAAATGGTACTCCAATCAACAACAAACCCAAATACTATTCTTGTGATAGTCTGCAAGTATTACGCATATTTGTTTCTCTTCTCTCTTTTTTTTTTTTCCATTTGTGTTGTTTGTATGTGTATTTGTAATGTTATTTATATTTCTTATGTACTTCTCCTTGCATTTGTCTTTGTACACAGAGTGTTAAAAAAGTATGGAATATTACTCATAACTTCTTAAATTTTAATTTTACAAAAAAAAATGTTGTATACAAAAGCTGTTGGAGATAAATCATACAATATGATACCAGTATTCGAAAAAAGTTCGTTATTCAGACATACAGACTGTGACACTAAAGTTTACTTTTTTAAACGACACTCTTTATTTATTTATCTATTCATTTGTTTGTTTATTTAATTTATTTACTTAATTAATTTATTTAATTTACCTATATATTTTATTTATTTACTTATTTATTTATTTACTTATTTATTTACTTATTTACTTATTTTATTTATTTACTTATTTACTTATTTACTTAGTTACTTATTTATTTATTTACTTAGTTACTTATTTATTTATTTATTTATTTATTTATTTATTTATTTATTTTTATTTATTTATTTATTTATTTAGAATGCGTTACAATGTTGAATGACAGCATTAACACCCGGTCATATAGCTATCACTCACTTAACGTACAATTTATTTATCGTCCTATTACTAGTAAAACCAGTTAATACCAGTAATGCAAGTTTTGTAAAAACAGGAATTAAAACGAGAAATCATAATAAATTCTTCAATTAAAGTAGGCCTAATTGGTTTGTTGCCTGCATGCAACATTTCGGACTTACTTCATTTTAGTAGACTACAGAGCACGGAAAGACAAGTCGGGGACTGTACTTAACTTATTTTACACAAAAAGTGGACTTAATCGGCTTTACTAGTAATAGGACGATATCCTACATAGGTAGACCTTATTACATTATATGCACACATACATTTTAAAATTTATTTTACATTTATTTTAACTTATTTATTTCCCTCATTAATTTCTCTCTTACTTTCTAAAGTTATGTTCCTAAGGATTTTATTATCTATTCATTTGTAATTCTTGGTAGCATATTGTATACCTGCCGCCGCGGGAATGAATGTTAATGCAGCCGAGCGTAACTAGAACGCTTTGACCGCACTGGTAGAAAAGGTGGGTGGGGTAAGAAGGGGTAGTAAAGCAGTCGCTCTGAGGAGCTACAGTTCTGCAGGTCTGAGATAACCAAAGTCTACTTCTGGAAAACTACTTGATAGCTGTCGTTAGTGACAGTTGGACTATGTGCGTGATTCAGACAGGAGCTAAAACGCAATAGGAGTCAGTTTTTATACATTTACCACTCCTATATTTGTACCTACATTAAATAACTCCTGTTGACTTTATTAATAGACAGTCAATGGAAATTTTTGTAGCCTTGTACAAGGGCATGCATATGTAGTGATGAAATAATAAACTCCATTTGAAAACAGGTGAATGTCAAGTGTAGCAGGCTCAAAGCTGCAAAGAATCAGCTTTGCTAAAGGCGCTTGCTTCATGTAATATACTGAATTAATTATAAACAGACATATAGACTAAGAAGTGTGCGTACACCTCATCACCATTACGATAATGATGATGGTAAACTTACATTTAGCTCTTATCATGAACATTACATTATATTAAGAACAAACTTCGTTATTACTTACTTATAAAGGAAGAGTTTATAGCTAGGTTTTACTATTAGCATTTTAATAAATTTAAATATCTTCCTCACTTACGTAACGAAAATAAATGACTTCAACATTACTTGTTGTTCTACTATTTATCGATTTTGAGAAAGCGTTTGACTCACTTAACAGAGATTAAATATGGAGAACAATAACAAAATTTGGTATAGCAGAAAAAATTTGTAGACTAATTAAACTTATGTATGAAAATTATACTTGTAATGTCATACATAAAGGTATGCTGTCAGAAAATATAACAACTACATGCGGAATGTAACACGGTTGTATTCTCTCTCCCGATCATATTTCTGATTATTATGAATGATATTATGGAAAGGTCTGTTGGCAATGTTAGAAGAGGTATAAGATGGGATTAAATGATACCTTGGAAGATCTGGATTTCGCCGATGATATCTGTCTGCTCTCCCATAGTTTTGGTGATATGCAGAATAAAGTTAATACTTTATTAGAAGTAATAAAAGGGGCTCATATGAAAATAAATGTAAAGAAAACTAAAGAAATGAGATTAAATAGTAAAAAGATAGATAAAATTACAATAAATAATAATAACATTGATACTGTTCAAGAATTTAAATATTTGGGTAGTATAATTGACAAGGATGGTGGAGCCTTTGAGGATGCAAAGAACCGAATAAAAAATGCAAATAGTGCATTTGTCCAGTTGTACTCAATATGGAAATCTTATATTATATCTAGATCTACAAAAATTACAATCTTTAACAGTAATGTGAAATCAGACTTATTATATGGCTGTGAGACATGGAAAACAAGGAAAATTATACAAAATAAACTGCAAGCATTATTTAATAGATGTTTACGAAGAATTTTAAAAATTAGATGGCCAGATATAATCACAAACTCAGAACTATGGAAGATAACAAATCAGAAATAAATCACAATAGAAATCAAAAGACCAAAATGGAATTGGATAGGACACACAATCAGGAAAGAAGATGGAGCAGTAGAAAGAATGGCTTTGGATTGGAACCCCCAGGGTAGTAGAACAAGAGGAAGGCCAAAAAATACATGGAAGAGAACAGTTTTGGAGGATTTTGCTAGGGAGGGGAAAACATGGAGTGAAGTGAAGAAGTTGGCTACAAATAGGGTCCGATGGAGGCACTTTGTGAATGCCTTATGCTCCTCATGAGGTAATACAGGAGTTTGATTGATTACTTGTTGTTCTAGTCTCGGATTAATATAGATACGAGTGTCCTGTAATGTTCGAACATGATAGAGGCAACGAGGACATTATAAACTTCGTTATATTTACTACTCTGCTCAATGAACACTCTTCAGTTTTGAGTAACCGGTCTGAACTGCGCCCGAGCACGAACTTCTGCTCTTTCGGGCAGCAGTGCCTAATGTAGTGTAAACCTAGTGTATTAAATAAATAAATTTGAATTTGAATTTTGAAGAAAAAAAATTTATGAAAAACTAATTGTAAGATCTGTTCTAAAATCCTTAAGCGGTTAAAACAGGCATGCCAATTGATGCCCACAGGAGCAAGCGCGCGCTTTAGAGCCCAGGAGAGCCTGAGCGCTTTACAGAGGAAAGGAAAGAGACAGACGAAAGAGGTAGTATATGCCGCTTGGTCGAGCTGTATTCAGGGATGGCCAGCACTGATTCAATAGATAAAGGGAAGAGAACTTATTAAAAGTGTATCGTGTTAATTTTTAGATTTGCCTGAGAATTATAAGTGCATTATAAGAATGTAAGTTTTAATTTTAAAGCTCATTTTTCACAAGTTTGATTTTTTTATTCAAAAGAAATATTTTCTCAACTTTTCGTATAGAAAAGTGAAATTTTCAGGTATAGGCCTATTTATTTAATTGCCTTACAGAATATTTTCGTAAATCTAATATACCGTATACACGTATTACTGAAGATAGTGTATTGAAAATTTTGAAAATATTCGCTTGGAAATTGTTTGTAAGGAAATGAATTAACAAAGCAAATACTGCTACATCATAAGCAAAAGATACGTGTCCATATGTTGTAAAAACGTCAGCTCTATAGCTGCAGCAGATTTCGAGAAAAGAATTTAATATTCTGATGATAGGAAGTTGTTCACAAATATCACCTTAAAAGCATAATGCGATAAGAGTTTTGTTATGTAATATTAGTTACACTTAAAACAGATACAGTACTAGGTAACTTTGCTTTGTACTATAATATTGTTTTTATTAGTTTATTGATTACTTTTGTAAGGCTAAAGATACTATCAATATAAATTCCAACTTATCATGTCATACCAAATCTCTTTCTTTGGAATATCACTTTCTTTATGAATGATGTGTTTCATCCACTTAATACAGTATAATATTATACTACTATGGAATTTAAGTGAATATTCCTTCTTATCTGTCTATTATGTTATTAAGATTTAAAACACAAGTGCAATATTAAGAAATCAGTGTTAGTACTTTTGTTTTACAGACAATATAGATAATATTAAACACAAAGAAGCCATATAAAAATAACGACATAAAATTTCACGTTCCGTTTGAAGTTTGTGCACCACTGTTTTCTTAATCCAACAGGTTGCTTATTCATATACACAACCCTTCCTCTTTCCATACTTAGCGCTTGCTGCCCGCGCACGGCGTCAAGGTCAGAAAAACGCGACTGCTTTGACATCACTGGGTTAAAACATGAATGAGTGAGAGTGAGGGCCAGCAAATATTTTTATAAAAAGTTGAAACAAACAATTAATAGGGCCTATAACAGTAACAAATATATAAATGTCACTCGAGAGAAAATTAAACTGAGATAAATATAGGAAATGCCTGCTGTTATTCGGTTGAGAAGTTTTTATCATCCAATCAGCTTAAAAAAAATTGAAAATTAGAATTTATAAAACATTTATATTACTGGTTGTTTCTGTATGGTTGTGAAACTTGAACTCTCACCTTGAGAGAGGAACAGAGGCTAAGAGTGTTAGAGAATAAGGTGCTTAGGAAACTAATTGGTGTTAAGAGGGATGAAGTTACAGGAGAATGGAGAAAGTTACACAACACAGAACTGCATAATTGTTGTTTAGTCAACTGTCCGAAGACAGATCTGAACCACATAAATGATAACAAGAAGGCACCATTTGTGAGGCCACTAGGTCAGGAGATAATGGGATTGGGTGTCTAGTTCCTTTCCCCCTCCATTGTTTACATCGCTGACTAGCTACATATTACCCTAATGAGACTTCAGATGCATACAAACAATTCAACCCTCCCAAGTACTAACATTGTAACTCAGTTTTTTATGGTTTTTAGTTATGCTAGTTAATATGGTCTTAAATTGTTTCTTTTTCTTCCAGTACTATCATTGTAGCTCTAAACCTTCCCAATCGTATGTAAAATCTTATTGCTACTATCTGTATACACTGATTTACACGATCATTTTAAAACTTCATTTGCTTCTCCTGAAAAATGGAAGAAAGTGAGTTACAATGTTAATAGTCCACACCTGTGGAGTAACGGTCAGCGCGCCTGGCCGCAAAACCAGGCTCGAATCCCGGTCGGGGCAAGTTACCTGTTTGAGGTTTTTTCCGGGGTTTTCCCTCAACCCAATACGAGCAAATGCTGGGTAACTTTCGGTGCTGGACCCCGGACTCATTTCACCGGCATTATCACCTTCATTTCATTCAGACGCTAAATAACCTAGATGTTGATACAGCGTCGTAAAATAACCCAATAAAATAAAATAAAAAACAATGTTAATACTTGTGAGGGTCGAATTGTTCTTCCTCGGACACATATAGTCAAGTGAGATGTACTGTATAATAATACGAGTAGATGTACAGTAGTGGCAAAAAAAAAAAACAGGACGGACCCATACAGCTGATATCAGAGCCTTGTTCACTCCAGAGCACGATAGACTGGTAACTAAGACTCGTGGTTCTAATCCTGCCTGGGAAGGAAACTTTTTTTTTTGTTCCTTATTCAAATTTATTCCCAATACTTTTCGATTGCAGCGATATTTTACTACTTAATTAACTTATTTTTTTCAGAACATTAATTTTACCACCAATCGAAAAGTATTGGGAATAAATTTGAATAAGAAAAAAAAAAGTTTCCTTTTGCCACTACTGTACATATCATCCAGAACCTCAGTCAGAGGATCTGACATAATTAGAAACATTGAGATGGGCAGGACATGTAGCACGTATGGGCGAATCCAGAAATGCAGATAGTGTGTTAGTTAGAATACCTGAGAGAAAAAGACCTTTGGGTAGGCCGAGACGTAGATGGAAGGATAATATTAGGATTGATTTGATGGAGGTGAGATATGATGCTAGGGAACGGATTAATTCTACTCATGGCAGGGACCGATAATGGCAGGCTATTGTGATAGCGACAATGAACCTCCGGATTTTCTAAAATGGAATGAAATGGAATGAACAAGTGAATCACACTTCCAAAAAAATATTTTCCATTATTCACTCATTAAAGCGACTGAAGAACTTTCTTCCTGATAAATTAAAATTAATCCTTGTACAAACACTCGTGATGCCACACTTTGACTACTGCGATATTATATTAAGTAACCTAAATGCAAATTTGAGCAACAGGCTACAACGTGTGCATAATGCGTGCGTCCGTTATATTTGTAATATTCGTAAGTATGATCATGTTTCCCCGTCTTTCCAAACTCTGTCTTGGCTAAGGCTAAGCGATCGACGAGCCCTGCATTCTCTTGTTCTCTTATTTCAAATTCTGCGCACCGCTGCCCCAATCTATTTGGCTTCTCGTTTTCAAAATTTATCCACATATCATCAGCTAAGTACAAGATCTCATCATAACAATTTACTCATTATACCCTACCACAAGACATCTTTATATTCTTCATCCTATACAGTTTCAGTTGCTAGAAATTGGAACTCGCTTCCGAGTGATATAAGGGTTGTTGGACAATAGCTTCATTTAGGTCAAAATTACATAAATTCTTACTTAACAGATGAATTGCTGATTAATATTTGTTACTTATAATGAAACTAACATCTGTCCATTCTTATTATTATTATCTTTAATTTCTCTAAATAGATTTACAAAACCTCTAATGGCAATTACATTAATATTCTCATTATAGAAATAGAAATATATATATTCTCCCTGTAACATAGTCCTAGTAAGCTTATATTAAATTAATTTTCATCATTTTACTAGCTATCTCAAATGTTAAATTAATTATAATTCATTGAATTAAATTAGCTCATAAATTAAGTTACTACTTTACCTTATAGATTTATCTAAATTTAAATAAATGTGTAGTGAAGATTATTGCTGGAGAACCTTTTAAGTGTAGTGAAAATATTTGTAATTTAAATTTATGTATTGTATTGATTAAGGCTGGTTGAGTGGAAGAGAAGGCCTTATGGCCTTAACTCTGCCAGCGAAAATAAAACATTATTATTATTATTATTATTATTATTATTATTATTATTATTATTATTATTTTGTAAGTAAGTGAGACAATCACGACAGACCTCCTCCTGCAGAGCGAATATCGGCGAATATCTAACTTCGCCATACTCGATACAAACTTGAACCGAACATAGCGCCTGTAATACACAACGATAATATATATGTTGCTACAAAGCGAAGGAGAGTTCACGCTACGAAGATTTATAGTATGTCAAAGAATGACACGAGATATACGATATTACACTATGGAATGAAGTTGTCTGACAAATAAGACAGAATAGGAAAAGAATATGACAACGGGAATGAAAAGGAAAAAACTCAAGAGACGGATAGACAGATGGATAGAGATTAGATTAGAGTAGATTAGGATATAATTTTTCTTTGGCATGATTAACCTCCTCCTTTCATATCGACTTAGCATTCCAACACGGTTTAGAGGAGGGTATGTATGTATATTTATATAATACAGGGAAACCCATATTTATGTCCAACTTTTTATTATACTGTAGTAGCGAAACCAACCAGGTATAGTGACCCATTCCACTGCTAAAATGTATCGTGTTCCATATCATTAAAAGAACAAAAGTAGCTGTCATTTTATTTTACTTTATTGTGTTCTCAGTACGGTCAGAAACATTTAATGTAATCAGAAAAACGTAGTGTATATCTTAAAACATTAACCATGGCCACAAAATTGCCTGTGTATGATCGAACACAAATTGCTGCTCGAATGGAGATGTGGTAGTCCCCAATTATGGTGCAGAGATGGTGGAGAATGGTGAAAGGAAGAAATGCGACGCTGGACTACAAGACCATCGAGAGACTTCACGCCAACTTGATTCGCACTGGCTCAGTTACGCATCAGAAGGGTGCTGGCCGACCAAAAACAGCGATCACAGAGGAGGCCAAAGCAGCGTCTACCGAGGCCTTCCAGAGAAGTCAACAGTACCAGCGGGAATCTGGTTTATCCTATGGGTCCGTGCAGCGGTTGCTAAGGGAAATGAATTGGCGGCCATGGAAGCCACACTTCGTGCAAGCTCTGTCATGTGAGGACTGTGATATCAGAATGGAGTTTGCGGAGTCTCTACCAGCATGGATTCAAGAGGAACCTAACCTTTCGCGACACATTCTATGGTCAGACGAGAGGAGTGTGGCCGGGTGTCAAATGAAATGCTTGTAACAGCAGTACAGAACGTTCAGCCACGTCTGGAAAAATGTGCAGCAAATGCTGGTGCTTGCATCGAATTTTAGTATTGGTGGAATTTTAAGCAATCCTAATGACTTTACTACTAGTTCATACTACTTTGATCCTGTCATGTTAATTCATTTACTTGTAATAAACGAATAAAAAATTGGACATAAATATGGGTCTCTCTGCATACATACATACACACATACATACATACACACATACATACATACATACATACATACATACACATATATATACACACATACATACACACATACATACGTACGTACGAGTTACCAGTGAGCTTCGACAGGATACCAGTCAGCGACATCATGCGGGAACTTCAAGAAGAAAGTGTGGTTAAGTGGGAAAGTGAGTGGCAAAACACGATAAATGGTGCAGTGACAAAATCGTTTTTCCCCAGTGTAAAAGAGAGGTTACGCGTTAATATTCCACTTAATGGAAAGGTCACAACTTTTCTAACTGGACATGGAAAAACCGGTGCTTACTTATATAGATTCAAGCTGAGGGACAACCCGTCGTGTGCGTGTGGAGCAGAGGAACAGACCGTCGACCACCTCCTTTTCGAGTGCCCGAAATTGGACAAAGAAAGACTAGCGTTCCAGCGGGAAATGTTAAGGAAAACTGGCAAGTGGACTTTCACAAAGCTTAAAATAATGCAAGAACATGTGCATACATTCATAAATTATGTCAATGTTATAAATTTAGACGAGTAAACTTAAGATAATTTTATCTAGGATAGATAAGAGTAGGCAATAGATATAATGAAAGACTCAAATTTTCACAACAGAATAACAGATCTACATACGCCTAGAGAGTGACAGAAACGAGACATAATGTGTTATATTGCAAACATACAGGTAGCAAGGCATGTAGTATTACCTTTATTGTAATGGGACATGCCGTTCAACTAATATTAAATAAAAAAAAAAAAATACATACATACATACATACATACATACATACATACATACATACATACATACATACATACATACATACATACATACATACATACATACATACATACTATCAAGATAATTGAAATTGTGAAGCTGTACAAATATTTAAAAGGGGACGGAAATGCAGAACAAATACTGGACAATAATATGGAAGCGAAATACTGGCCTCATCCAGCGAACTCAATAACTCTCAACCCAGAAAGCCAGGAAGAAACACACATAATACATGTATATACTGACGGCAGCAAAAGCGATCAAGGAGTAGGATCAGGTATAGCCATATATGCGGATAACGAAATAAACACAAGCTTAAATACAGACTGAATGAAAGATGTTCCAACAACCAGGCAGAGCAGCTGGCAATCCTGAAAGCCTTAGAATACATCGAATCACTGGAAATAGAAGGTCGAACAATTGCAATATACACGGATAGCCGGATAACACTCGAAGCACTTAAAAATAGGAAAAATCACACTTATCTCATAGAAGAAATAAGGAACAAGGTGGTGACAATGGAGGAACAAGACTGGAGGATACAATTCTACTGGGTTAAAGCACACGTAGGGAACCAGGGTAACGAGCTGGCAGACCAACTTGCAAAGGAGGCAGCGACAAGTAAGGACCTCCACGAGTGCTACAAGAGGATACCCAGAAGTGCTGTAATAAGTGAACTAAGTGAAGCCAAATGGCAAAGTGACTGGAATGTAACTGAGAAAGGTGCAGTCACAAAATCTTCTTCCCAAATATTGCAGGCAGACTCAAACTGGAATTCAGTGTAACCCATAACCTAACAGCAATGTTAACAGGACACGGCAAAACCAGAGCGTACCTACATAGATTTAAAATTATAAACAATCCAACATGCCCATGTCAAATTAGCCACCAAACGGTAGACCACTTATTGTTCGATTGCAAACTCTTAGATCAGGAAAGAGATGCTTTAATCGCGGCTGTACTAAGAACTGAAAACTGGCCACCTAACAAAGACGACCTCATAAAAAAATATACTAGAAAACTTGTACAATTTGTAAATAATATACCTTTTGAGAAAATTAGCCAGTTGTAGAAAAAAAAAAGAATTGTAAATAATGTTAACTGTAAATGGTAGAAATTGTAAATAATTGTAAAACTAGAGTATCATAAAAAAAACAATAATTTTAGAATCTGCAATAACATCACAGTCTAACAGTAGATGATAAACTATAAACGGTAGATAGCTATAATTAATTGTGACCTAAGAACATTTTATAGAGAAAAAAATAAGAGAAAATTGTGGAAAAGAAAATAATCCAAATCAGATTGTAAATTTTAAATTGCAGAAAATCAATATAAATGCAGCATATATTTCGAGAGAAATAAGTGATTGGCAAAAACAAAATCAACTGATCTTCAAATTAGATTGTAAACTTTGAATTGTTATAGATGATTGTAAATAACTGTAATATTATAAGAGAGCTCAGTGCATGTAGTATTACTCAGTGTAATGGAACATGCCTTTTTTAATAAATACAAAAAAAATGCATAGATGCATACATACATACACACAAAATACACACATACATACATACATACATACATACACACATACATACACACATACATACATACACACAAACATACATACACACATACATACATACATACATACATACATACATACATACATACATACATACATACATACATACATACATACATACCTGTAGCTATGGACCAATACTAAACAACACACATGAGGGCTTTCCTGGTCGTGTGGTTAGCACTGGGACGCCGCTGAAACAAGACACAACATCACATTACAAGGGACAAACACCTGGTCCCGTGGACGGAAGATAAATCTCTTCCATTGTCCACGCGCCTGTAATGGAAGCATGGACTGCTTGGTCGGGAAGCGCTTACGCTATCCATAGAGTCAATGCGGCGGGGTGGTTGAACATGATAAATGACTTAATAATTGTTTGTTGCATTACGAATGGGCATATCCCGGCGCTAGTCTAATGATATGGTACAATACAAAAAGGAACAAACACACTTTCACAAGCAACAAATACAAAACACTACACAAAGAACTCACCAAAATATAAATACAAAACAAAACACAAAACACTACAAAGTAAATGAAACAGCACAATTACAAAGCAATAGCACAATAATTATAGAAGAATAACTCAAATACAAGATCACAACATAAACACGTAACAACACAAACAATTTAGGCCGGGTGCAAATAGTCTCTGCCGCCAGCTCCTGTGACTGTCACCTGAGAATAAATACGACCACCAGGCGTCGGAAACTGGGGCACTGTCAGGTAAAATTCAGCAGATAAAAAAGGGCCCCAGTTTTGTGGGCATACTTGCGCCCCGATCCCATTAGGTAAAAAAAAAGGGGCATGGCATAGTTGCGCCCCGATGAAATAGGCAGAGAAAAAGACATTACGGGAATTCGAGCCTCGTAATCAACCAACCTTATCGATTTCTTATTCGATTTAATATTCATTATCGATAGGCTACCGTTAAAATGAACACCATGAAGTTGGCAGTACTTTATTGCCTGTTTTTCTACTGCTTATGCAGTGATTATAGATAGCCTACCATTGAAATGAACACCATGAAGTTGGCAGTACTTTATTGCCTGTTTTTCTACTGTTTATGCAACGATTATAGATAGCCTACCGTTAAAATGAACACCATGAAGTTGGCAGTACTTTATTGCCTGTTTTTCTACTGTTTATGCAGTGATTATAGATAGCCTACCATTGAAATGAACACCATGAAGTTGGCAGTACTTTATTGCCTGTTTTTCTACTGTTTATGCAGTGATTATAGATAGCCTACCATTGAAATGAACACCATGAAGTTGGTAGTACTTTATTGCCTGTTTTTCTACTGTTTATGCAGTGATTATAGATAGCCTACCATTGAAATGAACACCATGAAGTTGGCAGTACTTTATTGCCTGTTTTTCTAATGTTTATGCAGTGATTATAGATAGCCTACCATTAAAATGAACACCATGAAGTTGGCAGTACTTTATTGTCTGTTTTTCTACTGTTTATGCAGTGATTATAGATAGCCTACCATTAAAATGAACACCATGAAGTTGGCAGTTCTTTATTAACTATTTATCCAGTGATTATCGATAGCCTACCGATATGGATAGGCTTCGTTTTTTAAACCACGTGTTCGAGGAATTCAGAAGCGGTAAAATAGACAGATGTGCTTAAAAATGCAGCTACCACTATAATATTTTAAGTAATTTATTTATTTTATGACAATCACTTTCGTGTGTTATAATAGGATGAACTCCTCTTCAAAACTAGAGTTTCAGCCGCCTTGGGGATAAGGAAATAATTTGTCCTGCAGCAGAAAATGTTTAAATACAGTAGTATCTATGTTGTTATCTGCTAGAACTAAGTGAAACACGTGAACTCTGTTTGAACTGACCGGTAACGGCTACGGTTAACCGAATAACTTCGGTGCTCCGCTGCCAAGCACATAAACCGATGCAATCTTCAACGAGAATTTAAAAGACACTCTACCAATCTTGAGGGAAACATGGGCAATGCTATTCAATAAGTGCCTGGAGACAAGCAAATTGCCTGAAGTATGGAGGACGTCGACAATCAAAGTCCTCTACAAAGGGAGAGGAGATACAACGCTACCGGACGCTTATAGGGGCATCGCCCTAGAGAATGCTGCTTTCAAGATCTTCACCAAAATCATCACACAAAGACTCTCGGAACTTGCAGGAAATATAATACCAGAAGAGCAATTTGGTTTCCGGAAAGGAAGATCAACGCTCCAGGCTGTCACAAAATTATTACAAGTAATAGAGGAAGCTCTACGTCATGACAAAGGGAAACGATACGTAGTTTTCATAGACTATAAAAAGGCCTTCGATCTGCTAGATAGACAGATATTAGTTTCAAAGCTGGAGACCAAGTTTGGACGGAATTATCTCACTAACATAATAAGGAATATGTTAGAGTATAATGTGGTGAACATAAGCGACAACCTAAGGACATCAAGACCCATCACGCAAACAAACGGTGTGTTGCAGGGAGATCCCGTCAGCCCCCTACTCTTCAACCTAATGACAGCGGACGTGATAGAAGCAGTTCGCGGAGGAGGCCAGACGGACGTATACGTGTATGCGGACGACATGGCCTTAACAGCAGCAAATGTGGAGGATCTGCAATCGTGCTTCGATAGATTGAATGACTGGGCGAATAACAACGGACTTCATATAAACACAGAAAAGACTAAGGTTATGATATTTCGCAAAGGAGGTCGGATATCGAGGAATGATATAATCCAGCATAACCAAGAGCCACTAGGAGTAGTCAACTCGTTCAGATACCTCGGAGTGATCTTCCAAACATCAGGGACCTGTTTTACTATGCATGTAAAGGAGAGGTCAGTGGCGCGATCAGGGCAATAGGCGACATACAGCACCTACAATCACTGTCTTTGGAAACAGCAATGAAGCTATTCAGGGCGAAGATAATGCCAGTACTGGCGTACGGGGTTCAAATAATCTGGCAGTACTTAAAGAAGAAGGATCTAGAGATGCTAGAAAGTGTTAAAGCCACCTTTCTGAAAAGAGCCCTGGGAACATCAAAATATGCACCGTCGAGGCTGATATATATACTTTCAAGGGAAACCTTCCTGATAGAAGACCTCAGAACGGACTACTTACTGCCATCTACCAGCGGCTACGAGCAGCTTCTATCGGAAAGAGAAGAGAAAAGACGCCAGATTCCGGACGGGTTCTACAGCACCGGAGCCGTGATAGACAGGAACTGGATGGGACCAAACCAACCGTTGCGACATGTGGTGACGAGATTATCAATCCATGGCTACCACCACAGACTGTGCATCAGATCAGGCTTCCATACTGCTGACGGAGATTGCGTGTGCAAATTATGTGGTGAACTATGTCGGCAATATCACATACTGACGTGTCAGAGGGCAGACAAATCAATAACCGAGATAGGAAAAAGTGACATTTACTAGTATCTCTAACAATGCACACTCGTGCGCATTTCTCTCTTATTATTATAAACCGATAGAACAGAGTAACTCAACAGTTCTACTGTTCGCTCAACTTATCTGGGCAGCTAAAAGAGAGACGCGAGGAGTAGCGGGGTTGCTTGTAGCGGTAGCGGGGCTAGAGAGGGAAGGATGTTCTACGAGGCGGGTAAAATACGTTTGCTTGCTTAGTGTGATCTGTACTTACAGTAATTTTGCGTTCTGTGAAGACATATTTATGCAATGGCAGGTAGTAATACGAGATGCAACAAGATTATACGCGCTTTCTATAGTCGGGATTGCCGGTTCGATCCCGGCCGAGATCGATGGCATTTAAGTGTGTGTGTAAATGCGACAAGCTCATGTCGTAGATTTACGGGCATGTAAAAGGACTCCTGCGGGACAAAATTCCGGCACACCGGCGACGCTGATATAACCTCTGCAGTTGCGAGCGTCGTTAAATAAACCATAATTTAATTTTAATATTAGCGTACACAGTAAGGAGAGGGAGATAATAAGGTCACTGGTTGTTTGTTGCGATCAAGAGGCAAAAGAGAAATGTCTTACTTACTTACTTACTTACTTTCTTAAGACTTTTAAGAAACCCGGAGGTACATTGCCGCCCTCACATAAGCCCGCCATCGGTCCCTATCCTGAGCAAGATTAATCCAGTCTCTACAGTAATCATATCCCACCTCCTTCAAATCCATTTTAATATTACCCTCCCACCAATGTCTCGGCTTCCCCAAAGGTCTTTTCCCTCCAGCATCTCACTAACAGTCTATATACATTTCTGGATTCGCCCATACGTGCTACATGTCCTGCCCATCTCAAACGTTTGGATTTAATGTTTCTAATTATGTCAGGTGAAGAATAAAATGCGTCCAGTTCTGCGTTGTGTAACTTTCTCTACTCTCCTGTAACTTCACCCCTGTAAGCCCCAAATATTTCCCTAACCACCTTATTCTCAAACGCCCTTAACTTCTGTTTCTCTCTCAAAGTGAGAGTCCAAGTTGCACAACCATACAGAACAATCAATACTGTTTTATAAATTCTGACTTTCAGCTTTTTTTAGAGCTGACTGAATGACAAAATCTTCTCAACCTAATAATAGCAGGCATTTCCCCTATTTATTCTGCTTTTAATTTCCTCCGAGTGTCATTTACATTTATTACTGTTGCTCTACTATGTTCTAGTCACGAGACGTAATCATATACTTTGTTTTTTCGGGATTTATTTGGAAACGTATCACTTTACTTGATTCAAGTGTTTTCCATAATACTTTATGGATTTTATAGTACGTCTAGACGACACCAGCAGTGATGACTATGATGATGATGATGGTGATAATGAAGAAGGGAAGAGGAGGAGGAAGAAGAAGAAGAATATTGATAATGACTGTATGTGAAAGTGAACTTTTTGGAAACCCAACAACACAGACCTGTGCTTCTAGTTAAAGACTTCATGCATCGCTTACCATCAGTAGGTGACGGCCAGATACGAATATTGTAACAATTGGAGTTGTGATCATACTGTATAGCACACAGAAGAAGAAAAATGGAATTCATTTATGTTTGTTATTTTGTCAAACCATATACTTCCATATCCAATGGAATGCACTGAAATTAAATACCGAATGATGTTTTTGTAACTGTACGTACAACTGCTGCAGCGACGGTCAGGAGCCAGCAGACAGCCACGGGGTAGCGAGAGAGCACTAGGGAACCCAGGTGCCTAGATAAGTTGCGCGGACAATACTTGCTCCGTCCCCAGCTCTACACTGGACCCTAGAGCGCCTCGCCACTAATGATGTCCACCGCAGCTGTAGACGGGACGTCTGGTCGTAACATCGCCAGTAGACCACGATCTATTAGCCCGGGTAACTTTCACTCCGTTGACGACGACCATGGAAACCTACATTGGATATTTGAGTGGTAGTTCCGAAACTGAAGTGCAAGTCTAGTGTTGTATTTCATTTATAAATATAATTTCCCGTTATTTCTGTAATTATTATTAATTTTGTTATTATTTTTTTTAATTCTTAATTATAAACGTATATCTTCATTTCCTTTGTAGTTTAGTTTGGCGTAACATGCAACACATCTGAGGAATTTCATTTCATTTGCTTGCAATCTTGATTAATCTTTTTCCTTCAAGATCCATGTTTCACTGTCATAAAAGAGGCAAGGGACTATTTATTAATCTTCTAAAATTTTAACATTGTTTATATCTTTTTAGTTCATTTCCTAAACTTCTTTTGTTTGAGCCATTTATGTCATTGAATTTCTCTGTACTTTATTTTTTATAAATTCTTTCTAAATGAGTCATTGTGGTAGCAAGGAATTTCAATATATTAATTTCTTCTATTGTGTTCTAAGACTAATTTAGATTGTACTGCACTTTTTTGGTGTGAATTTCCTGCCATAGTTTTACTTTTCTTCTGCGGATATTTCAACATAAATTGGATAACTTTTATAATTAATATAGCTCTTTTCGTAAATTGTACTCATTGATATTTCTTTTAAGTGTTAATTACTCACTCATCTAAAGTTTGTGTGACTGCAATCTGGGTATATTTTTGTGTGGCTTTACTTTGTTTACAGTGTGATTTTTCTTTTTATTTTATTATTATATTTGTATTATATGATTATGTCTCGTGACGAGAATATTGTACGAAATGGAAATATAAAAATTGGAGATTTACCTTTTGAAGAGGTGGCGAAGTTCAGATATCTTGGAGCAACAGTAACAAATATAAATGATACTCGGGAGGAAATTAAACACAGAATAAATATGGGAAATGCCTGTTATTATTCGGTTGAGAAGCTTTTATCATCCAGTCTGCTGTCAAAAAATCTGAAAGTTAGAATTTATAAAACAGTTATATTACCGGTTGTTCTTTATGGTTGTGAAACTTGGACTGTCACATTGAGAGAGGAACATAGGTCAAGGGTGTTTGAGAATAAGGTGCTTAGGAAAATATCTGGGGGTAAGAGGGATGAAGTTACAGAAGAATGGAGAAAGTTGCATAACACAGAACTGCACGCATTGTATTCTTCACCTGACATAATTAGGAACATTAAATCCAGACGTTTGAGATGGGCAGGGCATGTAGAACGTATGGGCGAATCCAGAAATGCATATAGAGTGTAAGTTGGGAGGTCGGAGGGAAAAAGACCTTTAGGGAGGCCGAGTCGTAGATGGGAGGATAATATTAAAATGGATTTGAGGGAGGTGGGATATGATGATAGAGAATGGATTAATCTTGCTCAGGATAGGGACCAATGGCGGGCTTATGTGAGGGCGGCAATGAACCTCCGGGTTCCTTGAAAGCCAGTAAGTATTATATTTGTATTTCTGGTGGTGTGGAAGAGAAGGCCTGATGGCCTTAACTACAGCAGAATGAATGAATGAATGAATTAATTCATCATCATCATCATCATCATCATCAGTCTTGAAGTGTTAGACCCCAGTGGATCTGCTACGGTCTCTTGCCAGCGTTTCCTAGGTCTTCCTAAATTTCTTCGACCTTTTGGGACATACGACAAAATCTGCCTGGGCCATCTAGAGATATTCATCCTCTTGACATGTGTCTACCATTGAATCCTGTATTGCTGCAGATAATGGAAAATACAGTCAATTTTTAATTCCTTCAGAATATCTACGTTCAGATGAAGGTCGAGAAGAGAGTATCCAGCAGTTTTTTCGCATGAATCTCATTTCGCCAGTTGTTAGCCGTCTTTCGTCGCATTTCCTTAGTGTCCATGCTTCACTGCCATAAGCCAAAACTGGTCGTGCGAGAGTTTTGTAGATTTTCAGCCTTGTATGTCTTTGTACTTGGGAAGGTTTGAATACACTGTTGATGGTTCCAGCAATTTTTAGACATTTTGAGATTTTGTTGTCTATACCATCATCAGTAATGTGTGATAGATTATAACCTAAATAGTTGAATGAATTCTCGCGTTCTATTAATGTGTCATTTATAATGATTTTGGATGGAACTGGATCTTTTCCTAAAAAGGCCATGTTTTTGGTTTATTCGATTGATATTTCCATATTAAATTTTGAAGTAGTCATTTGTAAATTGTGGACGGCTCGTTGCAGTTCATTAATTAATTAAATTTATTAAATGAAATAGACAGAAAGATAGATGGATCTATTCAGCAATATTAATGCAACATAAAATATAATATATACAGAAAAACTTTAGCTCGCCCCTGAAAGTAGAACTCGTGATCAGGGGCGGATTCCTGAATTGAAATAATAATTATACAATACAATTTGTCTTATGTCTACTATGCAATTATAGTACCGTATATAAATTTGAATTCACAATTTTTCAGTTTTTATAAAATGCATACATAACTTTTTAAATTTAATACTAGAACTATTAGAATTGACAAGATTAGGATATTTAAATATAAATTTGTTATATATTCTTGGGCCTAAATTACTACTATGATTAAATACTGTAACAGTGTTGCATTTTAGTTCAAACAATCTTCATATCTTTTGTTTCATAACTATGAGAATACAATTCAAAATTATTTCGATTTTTATGTATGAATTTTATTAATACAATATAATAAATTTGATTTATTTTAAGAACATTAAACTCTAAAAACAATTTTTGAGATGGAAAATCAATAGGTTTATGAAGAAATGTTTTAATTATTTTTTTCTGTAATAAATAAAGTGGATTAAAATTGGATTTAAATAAGCTACCCTATCCTATAATTCCATACATAATTACCGATTGAAATAAAGTTAAATATATTGTGCGTAACAAACTTATTGACAAGTAGGCCTAATTCCTCAATAAAACAAAATAATATACTATTTTACGTAATTTATTACAAAGGTAATTAATGTGTACGTTCCATTTTAAATGATTATCGAAAATTATGCCTAAATACTTAACTTCAGAGGACTCTTTAATAATCGGACATTTACACTGTATAAGACAACAATCAGAATTATGTATGCAATTTAATACTTAATATAGATGTAGGAGGGTTGTTACAATTTTCAGATAATGAGAATGGAATAATGATGGTTTGATTTTCGTTGATGGAAAGATAATTTATGTCAAACCATTTTTTTTTATTAATTTATGTCCATTATTTGAATTATTATATATGCATCATACCAGGTTTTTCCATCAAAAAGTAAAACTGTGTCATCTGCATAAGAATAGTGAAAAACCATTGCATTGTTGTAAGTCAATTTTTAATAAGTCATTAATATTTACTTACTCACTGGCTTTTAAGGAACCCGGAGTTTCATTGCCGCCCTCACATAAGCCCGCCATTGGTCCCTATCCTGAGCAATATTAATCCATTCTCTATCATCATATCCCACCTCCCTTAAAGCCATTTTAATATTATCTTCCCGTCTACGTCTCGGCCTCCCTAAAGGTCTTTTTCCCTCCGGCCTCCCAACTAACATTCTATGTGCATTTCTGGATTCGCCCATACGTTCTACATGCCCTGCCCATCTCAAACGTCTGGATTTAATGTTCCTAATTATGTCAAGTGAAGAATACAATGCGTGCAGTTCTGTGTTGTATAACTTTCTCCATTCTCCTGAATATTAATATTAATATAATATTAATATATATTAAAAATATAATAGACACACTACACTATCCCAATTTTCCATTAAATCCATTGCAGGTGCATTAAGAGGGAAAACAGTAACTGCATGTCGTTATCTTTGAAAATATTCGCTGCAGCACACATCCGGTCAGACCTGTTTTGGGTATCTGCAGTCCCTGCGTCATTCACGCAAAAACTGGCCCTGACCTGTGGGATGGTTTGAAGGACGACGGGCGCTATTCTGAAGCTTGCGTCTCACTAACCCTCCATTCTCGGATATCGTAAACTAGATCTGAACATTTCTTACCAACTGCAGAATCCGTACTGACTATTCACCGCAAATTTTTTAGATTACTTTTGATATGAATTTTATTACTTGCCGATGATATTAAATTATATAAATAAATCAGGACTATATCAGAGTGTAAGCTACTTCGAAAAGATAATACAAACTTACATACTTGGAGTATAAATGATAAATTATTGTTTAATATTAATAATTTAATGTATACATATGACCTTTTCTAGATTGAAAAATACAGTTAAATTTTCTTATAAAATAGAGGCAAAATTTTACCAGCAAAAATGAACTTAAAGATTTAGGAATTAAATTAATATTATGTATTTGCCGTCTTAGATGCTTATCAAATGGTAAGTGAAAATTTATTCACAAAGTTAACATAACTTGTAGGATGATGTTAAATCGATGAACGTTTTCAGCAAAGATTTGCCATCTTCAGATCATTGAGATGTGAAGGTCACAAAGTATGAACACTTTACAAGGTTAGAGTAAAAACATTGTCAATGTTGAAACCAGTTAACATATAAAATAGTTAAAACATATATAATAATTTGTGCTGATTACTAAGTTATTTTAAAATGTAACAATAAAACAATGAAGAAAATTAATATATGGTATCACAATTGGTATTGTTTTTAGCTGTTTTCGTGGTATAGTGAGGGTCACATAAGAACAGTTCCTAAACAGCAAATATTACCATCTTGTCAGTGTTGCCAACTGTTACCAGATGCCACACAATTGTATGTACTAAATGACTTATTTACTTAACCGTACTTTATGTTGGAAAGTTATTTTAAATAATTCAATAATTTGTAACATATTTTCGTAAGCAAACTATGCGGGAAAGGGATCAACATGCCAAGTATTTTGTCTGGAAATTTGAAATTCATTGGTTTGACTAAACAATTAACTCACGAGACCTAACCTAAAAATGTATTTTGTTTGACCACATGAAATTATTGGTGCTAACTCCGAAAACTTATCTGACTATAGTCTTGAATTATAACCACAACGCAACACATGAAATAAATATTATGTATTAATATTAATACTGATATTAATTAATTATTAGTATGTTCAAATTTCACTAGCTTCCAGTAACCGGTTCAGAAATCTAGTACAATTTTAATTTCATGGAACTCGAGTATCGACAAATATTGTCGATATTTGCGTCAGCTGCCAACATACCAGTTAGAAATTCTCTACCATTTGTAGTATTTAATAATAGTTTGGGATTGCGCACACTGTGTATAGATACGGTTATACTATCTCCTGTATTGTTTCCCTGATAGATTTCACACGCTTTCTACACTCGAGAATGTGATATTTCCCGCATTGGACCCCACACAGTTCACAGATACACATTTCGCTTGCGGAGTGGTATCTCTTGGTTGCACACACTCTGTGATGATATCCGTGCGTCGCTAGCCCTATGGTCAGCCATCTTGTGTCGTAGCCGGCATTCGTCCAGTCTCGCTGTATCATTGCATTCGTTGTGTAGAAATCCTCTGTGATCTCCTTCCGTTTCTGTCTTCTTTCTTCCACTACTTTCTTGTACCTCTCCGTGGCTGGTAGCAGCATCCTCAGTCTTAAGTCTTCCAGAAAGAAAGTTCCCCGTGCTAACTCGTATGCGTATCTTGACAATGAGTATTTGGAGAGTCCGAGTGCCCTCTTCAAGTATCTTGATTTTATACTTTCCAGATCTCTCATTTGTTTTTCGCTTAGATATTCCCATATCATTTCCAGACCATATGTGCAGGTAGGCCAGGTTTCAGCTTCAAAAAGTTTCATCCCTGAGCTCATGGACATATCTGAGAGATTTCCAATACTGTTGATGCTCCTTATTGCGGCTATTTGTTTCTTTTATAAGTGCACAGCGAATGTTGTCCCTGTTGTTTGTATTGTTACTCCCAAATATTTGAAGGTACTCTTTCGGTTGACTATTTTCCCATTACACATTATTCTCTCTCTCTCCGTAACTCTTCCTCACCTTCTAAATACTACAAGGTCGGTCTTATCTTCATTTATCTTCATTTGTAGTATTTGTCAGTATCGAAATTCGAAACGAAGTTGGCAAAAGAAAATTCAGCCTGCAAACTAGAAAATCACCACAATCCACTTGCATATGTAGTAGTGAGGGAAAAATGGTTGGGTTTCACCCTTAGGGTATGGAGTAAGCTGACTCGGACTATACCATTTGTTGATTCTTGTGATTAAAGTTAGTGACAAATTCTTCCACAACTAACTTAGACGAACCCACGACAGTAGCTCAAGAGACGGTGTTAAATGGTCAATTTTCGAAATATTACAAACGAATCTTATACATACATTATGAACAGGTTGCAATTTCTCATTTAAGTTAGAACTTAAGTTTGTTAACAAGGAATCACAGTAATCGAAATGGGTATCACGAGAGTTTGTATAAGAATCTTTTTTAATGTAAGTGTTAGGAAGTGTTTTACTGCTTCAAAGAGTGGAACGGGAAGTTTATAATCTCTTTTCTGTGACATTACAATACAGTCAATATATTTTGGATGACAGCAGCAATTCTTTTGACAACTGTGTGAAGTATTTCGTCTATCTCAAAATTGCTATTCGCCATTTACTGTAGTTCTTTTGCAAACCTGGCACGAAAGGGTTTTAACGATGAAAAACTTTTGGCACGAAAGATTACGAGCGATAAAGAATTTTGCATTATTTAGAAACATTGCCAGAAATATATTCCGAGAGGAAATACCCATTTAGTGTTTGTGACGAAGATGAGAATGAGACTAGAGACCCTAATTACATCTTACAAGATTGTATATCCCAACCGTCTCCAGGAAACCAGGGAGGAAGATCTGTCAGTTTGAAGAGTCAGAAATAACACACCGCATGTTTTCGCAAAGCGTAACAAATTTTTGTGTGGCCAATGTTCTGAAAGAATCATATCGTCGTTGTTCCTGCAATGACTTCTATTTGACATATTTATCAATTTTGAGATTTTTGCGCTGTTAAATAACTTAAATAGTGATACAGCAAATAATAAAATCTCCTGTATGTAATCGTATTCCTTCGTTTCGAAAATGTAAGAATTCACAGTCTCCTATGTACGGCTGTCATAGGATGAATAAATGTGTATTCTCTTCCTTCTTAAAAATTTTGCATTATTAACCGAAAGACGATAGATACATTCAGAAGACACAATATATATATATATATATATATATATATATATATATATATATATATATATATATATCCAAAATATTTAATGCAAAATTGAATGAACATGAATAATTCATTGCACATCACGTTAAGAACAGAATTGCATCTGAGAAATGGTAAAATTAATATGCTAGTAGTTATACACAGTTAAAAAAAAACAATAAACTTCTTTCATCTGAGAAGCAAACATTCTGATGGGAGCAGATAAAAAAGTTAAAATTTTTTTCTTTCACCATATTAATAATATCAAAAGAAGTGCCTATACAAATTTTGGCCACTCGACAGCAATTACGAGGGCCGTAAGAAAATAGGTTCGCCAGGGACGCTAAAAGAAAGAAAACACAATTTCATTGGATAAATTTATTAGAACACACACTTCAATTGTTGAGCTATTTTTCAACATATTTCCCACTAGAATTGAGACATTTCTCATATCATAGGATCGACAAAGAGGTGCAGACGCTGTCAAACGCTGGTTCCGATCCCAGCCCGCTGACTTCTACGACACAAGGATAGAAAAATTGATCCTATGGTAAGACAAAATGTCTCAATTCCAGTGGGGGATATGTTGACAAATAGCGCAATATTTGCTGTAGACCTATCTGTTTCAATAAATCTTTCCATGCAATTGAGGACCGTTTTTGCAAAACTTGCTAACTGCAAAATTTGAAAAATTGAGATTTTGATGGATTCGTTAACATAAGGCAGGCCTCTACATGATGTTCAAAGCGTCTTAGTAAAATTGGGTTATTTCTCTTCATTGTAGTGTGTCAAAGTGTGATTTCAAGTGTTTTTTCAAAACTTGCTTTCTGCTATAAGTGAGACATACAGCAAAACTTGCTTACTATAGTGTTTTGTCTCTCCTATAAAATTTAGTTTTTTCAGTTAGCAAGTTTTGAAAAAATGGCCCTCAATTGTGCCTTTTTTTCTGTAAACGTTTCTAGAGAAAATCACTTCTGGACAACCTCGTAATTGCAGTCGAGTGGCCAGAATTTGTATAAGCACTTCTTTTGACATTATTAACATGGTGAAAGAAAAAATTTTAACTTTTTTATCTGCCTCCACCAGAATGTTTGCTTGTGAGCATAACATAATTTTTCCTCGGAAGAGAGTATACCAGTCTCAAATTATGTTCTGAAATTAACTTTCAAGTCTTTAATTACAGTCACTAGGGCTGTACTAAGATGATATTTCAAATAAAAGTTTCTAATAAGAGAAAAATTGACGATAAAACGTGCGGGTCAAATTGACCGGTGCTAGTCGTACTAGGTAGTTTGAAAGTCTCGGTCCTCGTAGTGTTAAGAAGGCAATCCAGTGATCTACATGGTCAGAAACACACAATTTTCCACACAAAATAATACACAGTTAGTATGTTAATTAGCGCGTATAAGTCAAACCTGAAACACCTTGACAAAACACAAACAGCGTAGTTTTCGAAATAATTTTTTCGTTTTTTTCTGCAAAGAAAATTCCATGCAGAGATTCATGTAATAGGTACATTAGCTTATATAATAGAGTGTTGCATTATATCATACATGTTTCTTATTAGTTTGACTTTGAACTTCAGCCCGTATAAATTATGAGAGAAAAGGACATAAAATATTACTGGTAATAAGAGTTAATCATTTCCCACAGCATTTGACGTTCGGGTTACTCCCACTGTTGAAGTTCTTACTTTTCATGTTAGTCGAAGCGATGAGCACAGAATTATTTTACGTACTGTCATCTTAATCCGAAGAGAGAGGGGTTAACATTCTGCGAATTAGGGTTTCACCCCCTACGTTGGTATCATTGGCATGTAAAGAACAAGACAGAAAAATGAAACTTTCTCCAATTTGTTCTATTTACAGACGGCATTCGTCTCCTAGCACAAAAATTCAGCAACTTGAAATTAAGGGGGTTCGGAATCGCCTATCTCCACAATGTTAAATTTCACCAAGTTCATTTTCTCAGAAACCTTCATATGTAGAAAGATGAAACTTTTACCATACACAGGGTGTAAGTTTATCAAAAGATCAGGTCAAGCCTTAAGGAGGTGATTCAGGACCTTATTTGTAACAAAAAATCCTAATACACTTTTTCAATATTCATCCCCGTTTCCGAGTTACACGACTATCACGTACGTATCTCTCCTCATTTGATTCCACATCTAATGGACCTGTCTGCTTGAGAGAAGGTAGGCTAATTGTCAGTTGTATAGAGCAGATGCTCAAAATGTCCCCCCCTCGCACGAATACACGTTCAGCACGCAGTCTGACCTCTCGCTGCACATTATCCAATCCGTGCTGGTGTATCTCCATTGCAGCCGTGTCAATCTTTGCAACGAGCTCTTTCCTGCTTGCTATCTCCGTTTGGAACACTTTCTCCTTCATGCAGCCCCAGAGAAAGAAGTCCAATGGCGTTAGATCTGGGGACCGGGCTGGCCAGACAACTATGGTATCAAGTAGACGGTGCTCCAGCATATTTCAAACTTCTCGTACGCCAATGGCTAGATGACAATTTTCCAGGTAGATGGATTGGAAGGGGTGGTCCCATTGTCTGGCCAGCCCGGTCCCCAGACCTAACGCCATTGACTTCTTTCTCTGGGGCTGCATGAAGGAGAAAATGTACCAAACGGAGATAGCAAGCAGGGAAGAGCTCGTTGCAAAGATTAACACGGCTGCAATGAAAATACACCAGCACGGATTGGATAATGTGCAGCGAGAGGTCAGACGGCGTGCTGAAGCGCGTGTTAGTGCAGGAGGAGGACATTTTGAGCATCTGCGCTAGACAATTGGCAATTAGCCTAACTTCTCTGAAGCAGACAGGTTCATTAGATGTGGAATCAAATGGTGAGAGATACTGTACGTGATATTCGTGTAACTCGGAAACGGGGATGTATATTGAAAAAGTATATCGGGATTTTTTGTTGCAAATAAGGTCCTGAATCACCTCCTTAAGGCTTGACCTGATATTTTGATACACCCTGTATTACAGGACGCCTGTTGATGATTTAGACACAAGTACGTTTAGTTATTATAAAATCTTGACAAATTATTTTTTTTATTATGAAACTGAATTTTGGTAAGAGAAAAGAAAAGAACTTATTTTTTTACATTATCCAACATACAAATATTTCCCTGTGTTAAAAGTAGGAAATGCTTATGGAGAACATATGGTAACAATTTGGGCTTTGTATCTAACCTAGAAGCTGAGATGAAGGGTCATATGTTAAACAAAATGTAATTTTTGGGAAACTTCATTCAAAGTTGACAAGAAACATCAATTCTGTGCTGTTTGGGTAAGAGGAGATAAGTCATAAAAATTAGTTTGGAGATAAATGATAATTAAATTTGGGATCCTTATTGAAAATAATTTTCTACGCAAATGAAACACATCAACTGCTAGTATTCTTTGATTTTTACACAGTCACTTGTATAATTTAACGAGGGAGTAGAACATGTGGACAACTTCAAATACTTGGGGTGTACTATAAGTACGAGGCGCGTCCATAAAGTAACTTTCCCACTCGTCCCACAGCTAGCAAACCATATGTTGCGCGAAGTGACTGCGTGTACGTGATAGAGTAATGTCCTGGCATGGCGCATGCGCTAGCGGAACTTCCCGAGTGCTCTCATGAGCAAGCAGATGGTGCGTTGCTGCTGCAGGACGCCAAAATGCGCATGACGAGGAGCGCAGTAGGAGGCCAACCATCATCACAGACGACCTAGTGGAGCAACGCACCATCTGCTGTTAGGCCCATAGACCTGGCACAGCTGACGATAAATTTCAATCGGCGCTATGCCCTGTGCAATCAAAAACTTTATCACTGACCGCACTTCACGCGGCGGGAGCTGGAATAGGAACGTCCATCTTCAACCAATGCAACGAAGCTACTGAGAGCACTCGGGAAGTTCCGCTAGCGCATGCTCCATGCCAGGATATTACTCTATCACGTACACTAGTCGCTTCGCGCAACATATGATTTGCTAGCTTTGGGACGAGTGGGAAAGTTACTTTATGGACGCGCCTCGTAGTAACACGAGCTACTGGCAGGAAGTCAAAAAGAGGATAGCAGTGGCAAAAAAAGAGTAAAGCTTTTAATAAGGAGAAGCATTTTCTGCGGACCTCTGTAAAAACTAAGAAAGAAACTAGTGAAGTGCTATATTTTTTTTTATTTATTTATTTTTTATTTATTTAACCTGGTAAAGATAAGGCCATCAGGCCTTCTCTTCCCCTCTGCCAGGGGATTACAACTACAATATTAAGAACACAATTACAATTATAATTACAATTAATATTAAATTTACAGATACAATAAAAATCAAAGTACTAAAAATTAACTGATTAATAAAAGCTAGACAGTTTATTGTAAAAGTTAAGAAGAGAGAAGCATTTCTTTTATTGATGAAGTACAAATTAAACCTACGCTACGCAGTAAGAAAATGCTTAATAAGCTTGCTTTTGAACGCTACTAAATTCCGACAGTCTCTAATGTCACTGGGTAGGATATCCCACAAGCGCGAGAGTGGTATTATATGGGGCAGAAAAACAAATACTACGACAAAGTGAACAGAAAGGCCTGGAAGCATTTGAAATGTGGACATGGAGGAGAATGTGGCCTATGAAATGAACAGACAAAATAAGAAATGGAACTTTACTAAAAAAAAAGAGTTGATGAAGAAAGAATAGGGGTGAAACTGATCAGGAAGAGAAAAAGAAATTGTCTCGGCCACTCAATGGAAGAGACTGTATTCTGAAAGATGCAATGGGAAGAACGGTGTACAGGAGATACGTTCGGGACAGAAGAAGTTATCAGATTATAGGCAACATTAACATATATCGATTGTATACGGAGATGAAGAGAAATGCGGAAAAGATGGAAGATTGGAGAATGCTGAGTTTGTAATAAAAGACATACTCTTGGCCAGAAAATTATATGAATGGATGAAGATTGTTTGAACCATAGATTTCATTTTGTGAGGCAATATTTTAAGTTCATTTTCTATCACAAGTTGGATAATGATGAAGGCAGCTGAAATTATATCTGACATATTAATCTAATTTATTCACAGCCAAAGTTCTGCTTCTCAATTCAAGGCTATTGAATATTATATTTTGCACGACCACTTTAATGCTCTATCAATCACGTCACTTGGTTAGGCTTGTAGAGATAGTGAAAATGCATATCAAAAATAAAAGAGCTCGTCTTTTCAGAACCGAACAAAAACAAAACAACAGAATTTCTGTCCCTAGTGTTTGAAGGATATCGTTGGAATATATTAAGTTTTTACTTGTTGACGTCTGAAAAGAATAACGTCAAATGTGAGCTCTGGTTAGATTTAACCCGTGGCAGGAAGAAGCCATTAGCATAGATTTCTGGATCCATTTATAATTAAAGGTTAGCAATGATGGAGACAAATGAGTGTTCATAGTTGTATAACAGATTCCAAACCCAGTCAGCACACCACACAAGATCAATCAGACGTTTGTTACAGACTGAAGTTTTTTTCTGAAATTATTTGCGTTCTCTGATTGATATCGTCCATAGCTACACTACAGGCATTAGTCAAGTGATCTATAAGATAATCGCTAAAATATTTCTTGAACGGTCATTCTTCATTACCACTGTCAATTACGTTAAAAATAAAACCTAAATATATAGTTTTTTTGTGTTGTATTCAAAGTGTTGTATGATTTAGGAAACATACTGTATTTTTCAAATTCTTGCGGCATGTACAGAAGTGGAAAAAAAAAACCGGATCGACCCTTGTAACTGATTTCAGAGCCTTGTTCACTCCAGAGCACGATAGACTGGTAACTAAGACTTTCGTGGTTCGAATCCTGCCTGGGAAGGAAACTTTTTTGTTCTTTATTCAAATTTATTCCCAATACTTTTAAATTGCTGGTAAAATTCATGTTCTGGGAATAATAAGTTAATTAAGTAGTAAAATATCGGTGCAATCGAAAAGTATTGGGAATAAATTTGAATAAGGAACAAAAAAAAAAGTTTCCTTCCCAGACAGGATTCGAACCACGAAAGTCTTGGTTACCAGCCTATCGTGCTCTGGAGTGAACAAGGCTCTGAAATCAGCTACAAGGGTCGGTCCGGTTTTTTTGCCACTACTGTGCATAGTGTGAAACCATATTGTCATTGTAAGAAGAGGCCTAATCATTATCTCAGGCTGAATTTTCACACACCAGAAACCCAAGAATATTGTTGTTTAGTCACCTGTTCGAAGACAGGTTTGAACCTCACAAATAACACCAATAAGGCATCACTCATGAGGCAATAGACCAGGAGATTTATTTATATTTTAGTAATTTATTCATTTATTTATTTTATTTACTTATTTATTTTTTTATTTATTTACTTACTTATTTACTTCTTTTATTTATTTATTTAATTTAATTAATTAATTAATTTATTTATTTTACCTATTTTTATTTATTTACTTATATATTTATATATTTAATTTATTTATTCACTCACTCACTCATTTATTTATTTATTTATTTAATAGGCCAAAGCCCCAATTACAATAGACAGTACAAATATTTGCTTAGAACATAAAATTGGAGATAACATGAAAAAAGAGGTAAAAACAGATACAAATGCAAGGTACAAGTGTAAATAGAAATGAAAAATGAAGGAAAAAAAACATAAAAATAGATACTACCTAAATAAAAGACACAGATATAAATATAAATTAAAAGTACAACATAAACATAAATGAAAAATAGATAAATATAGATGTCATAACCAAAAAATGTAAAATGTAGCTATAAATGGCAAATTACAGAGTAACAGATAGATAGCAATATTATTTAAAATCAATTACCTCCAGTATATTAATAAGAAAATGTTTATATTTATGTAAGAAATGCTGAAATCTACATACCGCGTTTTACATATTTCATTGAATTTTGAACACACTGAGATAGTGGGGTAGGGTGGCCAGCCAAGAACATTAACAGAGATAAAAATAAACGAATGTGTAGTCTGTGTGTGGTAGAAGTGAAACTTCTTAAGCTATAAGAAGCATTTATTTTATGTTCGTGTAGTAAGAGACGATAAATTTGAGTTAAACGCGATTTCCCGTTTTTGGGTCTCTCTACCTTCACCAAAACTACGAAATAGAAGATAGTTATCTCTTGAAAGGTTTTCTTAAATCTCTCTCAGATCTCCTAAAACTGTGTTAACGATATTGGATTAACTGTTAGATCTTTCCATCTTGATCTTCTTATTGCTTTCTTATAATTTTCACTTCCCGGTAGAAGTATTAAAACACATGAAGAAGCTTCTTGTAATTAATTTCCCAAAATTTGTTCAGGATTTAATTCAGGATGTTCGTCTGTATACATCTCAGGTTTGCTTCAGTAATTTCAGCATCAGTTGCTTCTCTATTAGGTAGGTAACATCAAGAAGGTAAATCTTATCGTCTACAATACTAATTATAGTAAAAAGCATACTGACATACAGTTCAGAGACATGGCAATCAATGGAAGCTACCAAACAAAAACTGAAGGCTGTAGAGGTGAAGTTTCTTAGACGGCTATTTAAGACTGTCTCGTCTGGATAATGACCGCTTCGCCAGATGACAAATGTGCATAGTGAAATGAATATCCTAGGGTGGGAGGGCGAATCATAGCTCTGTATCCATTTAAGTGAACATTTAGTAGAAGGAATGCGTTTTAGTCTAAAGAAAGAACAAAACAATACAACGTGATTTGTTGTTGTGACGAGAATCCGAGCCCCTGCATACCGGTAAAACACATGTCACAAACATGTTCACGTCTGAGTATTTGTGACAAAGTAAATATTATTCAACGCCTTGAAAACGACGCAAGCATTAAGAATATTTCCAAAGAGTGTAAGGTATTTATTTATGTATTTATTATTTAATTATTTATTTATTTGTTCATTTGTTAATTTGTTATTACTTATTTATTTATTTACTCGTTCATTTTTTGTTATATATATATATATATATATATATATATATATATATATATATACACACAGAGCACATCAAAAGTTCGGTAACACTTTCAATATTTTATTACACAAAAACTACTAATGATAGCACTTTCAAACACACGTCAGTTTAAAGTCAAACTCTCAAAGTTCGTTTTACACCTTACAGAGATTCAATGTGTTAACCACGAGTGACTCGGCAGATGCCCAAACGATAATCAAACTCTTCCCATACCCTTTTGAACATATCCCTTGTGACCGTGGCGGCAGCTTCTCGAATTCTGGTTTTTAGTTCCTCTAAATCACGTGGCAAAGGCGGTACAAACACACGGTCCTTTAGGTACATAGAAAAAAAGTCACATGCAGTCATATCGGGTGACTTTGGTGGCCATGTCATGAAACATCTGTCCCTTACTCCAGCACGTCCTATCCAACGATCAGACATCTCCGTATTCAGGTAAGCACGAACTGCAGTGTGGAAATGTGGCGGAGCCCCATCTTGCTGAAAGATGAAATCGTCATCGAGATCTTGTCTAAGTTGAGGCACCAACCATTGCTCCAACATGTCCAGATATGAATGTCCAGTCACAGTAGCCTCAATGAAGAAGAAAGGTCCGTACAATTTTCGTTGTGACAACGCGCAGAAAACAGTCACCTTTGGTGAATCACGCTCATGTTCAACGATTCTATGAGGTTTCTGTGTACCCCAAACACGACAGTTGTGCTTGTTAATTTTCCCACTCGTATGGAATGTCGCTTCGTCGCTGAAAATTAAGCGGCTGAATAAGTCATCGTCGTCTGCTACGAGTTTTCTTGCCAGCTACAACAACAGTCAGCAAAGGTGAATGTTGGATAGGACGTGCTGGAGTAAGGGACAGATGTTTCATGACATGGCCACCAAGGTTACCCGATATGACTGCATGTGACTTTTTTCTATGGGGGTAACTAAAGGACCGTGTGTTTGTACCGTCTTTGCCACGTGATTTAGAGGAACTAAAAACCAGGATTCGAGAAGCTTCCGCCACGGTCACAGAGGATATGTTGAAAAGGGTATGGGAAGAGTTTGATTATCGTTTGGACATCTGCCGAGTCACTCATGGTTCACACATTGAATCTCTGTAAGATGTAAAACGAACTTTGAGAGTTTGACTTTAAACTGACGTGTGTTTGAAAGTGCTATCGTTAGTAGTTTTTGTGTAATAAAATATTGAAAGTATTACCGGACTTTTGATATGCCCTGTATATTTATTACTGCATTTTATAGAATTATATTGCTTTGTTGTTGTTGTTGTTGTTGTTCAGTCAACCGTCAGTCAAGGTCTGAACCTCACAATTGATATCAAGAAGGCATCACTTATGAGGCGTTATAAGTGCATTCGAATTAAATCACAATTAAAAACTGTAGTAAATAAAATTGCAAGTTAATATTAGATTATGTGACCTAGCAAAAGACGAGGTCGATCTCACTTCAAGGGAAATGTCTCTCGTGGTAATATGTGCAGTTTTGCATGTGAATAACTCGTACCACTGTTTTTGGTATGAGCGATTTATATTCTAAGCACATTTTCGTGCGGTGCTGAACGTTCGAGGTCACGCACATCCCTTCTAAGATAATAATGGTTTCTTAGCAACAAAAAAGTTGCTAAACGCTTTAGTATCGTGGCTAATGAGAAAGACAGCTACAGCGACGTCACATTGTTAGTCATAACATGGCCAACATTGAACAAGTTTATAATATATAAGTGCACGTTTAATACGAGTTTAATATAGCAATTCCTTTTTTTTTTAGTGGGGACCACCTTTTTAAAAGTCAGAACAGTTCCACGGACCACCTTACTCTTATTCCCTTTGAAAGCAAATTTATCATTTTGTAGCATATTTTAACCCAGATATGCCTGAAATATTTTTTTTTTTTGCTATTTTTGTGTATTTTTCAAATCTCATTTAATGCAGTATATAACTGAAGTATTTGTATGGTGTCGAAACATTCTAGTTGTAACTGGTTGAGCTAGAAACAGGTGTCCTTTCAAAAGGACAGTAGGCATATGAGCATACATTTTGAGGAATAATTGTATACTATGCTTACATGAAAGAAAACAATGTAATTTTTGTAATTTACCATTATTATTATTATTATTATTATTATTATTATTATTATTATTATTATTATTATTATTATTATTCTTATAATATAAATTGCGGAGTCCCGCAGGGATCTACTTTAGGACCTCTCCTATTTATTATATTCATAGATGATATATGTAAAAGAATAAGTTCTGACTGTCAATCACTCCAATGTGACATTAATTCAGTCGCTAAATGGTCAGAAGACAATGGTATGAAAATTAACATATCCAAAACTAATGTAATAACCTTTTCTAGAAAAACTTCTTCACTGAAATTTAATTATTATCTAAATAATGTACTAATTAACAGAACGGATTGCGTAAAAGATTTGGGAATATTCTTTGACAGTAAATTGTATTTTCATAGTCACGTTGATTACATTTACATTCATGCAATCAGAATGCTAGGAATAATACGGTCAATAACTTATTCTTTTTTCACGCCCGATTCTCTTTTAATGCTATACTATACATTGGTGCGATCGAAACTCGAATATGCATCTGTAGTTTGGAACTCGATTACAACTACGGACTCGGCTAAATTAGAAAATATACAAAGAAAATTTATATCCTTATGTTCATTCAGATTTCTGCCCATTAATTCCGGGTATAGTTATGAGAGAAAATGTGAATATTTTAATTATCAAAATCTATATGCTAGACGCCATGAGCTAGATTATCTGTTCTTTTGTAAAGTCCTCAAAGGTGATATATCCTGTGACTCTTTCTTAAACAATATTACCTTACGTATTCCAACAAAAGATATGAGAGCCCACAAACTTTTTTATATTAGAAATTCGAAATTTCTTTCACCAGTCTCCAGATGCATTAAAAATGCCAACATGCATGGCTGCGAATTCGATCCCTTCAATGTATAGACTTTGTTTGCTCTTGGCAACGATTTATCATTTATGTATTATTTTAGGCATTATACTCAATTATCATTGTCTCATAGTATTCTTAGTTATCCATTCATCGTCATTATTGTAATTAATTGTAATTGTATTTATGTGTAATAATTATTTTTGTTTTATGTTTTTGTTATATTTGTGCTGAACTGTAATTGGCCACTGGCTGTTGTACAGCACATTAAATAAATAAATAAATAAATAAATAAATAAATAAATAAATAAATAAAATAAATAAATTATTATTATTATTATTATTATTATTATTATTATTATTATTATTATTATTATTATTATTATTAACAAATTATTATGTTGTTATTTTATTATAGTTTCTTTATTATTACTACTAATATTATTCTGAAGAATTATGCATTGTGGTAAATTCGTTTTACCTCTGGAATGCTTTCGTCATTGAATAGTACCGTATTGCTATTGATACGTAAAAATAAGTAATAGGCGAAAAGAGTGTTGAAGTTTCGAGGAGGAGGTTATATTGGGAGAGAAGTGATGATACATATAATGAAGCAAATGCTGTGGCAATGTCGAAAGACAGATTTCAGTTCATTTTCTAAAATCTACATTGTTATGACAATGACAATTTAGATAGAAGATAAGACCTCTTCCAAAAATACTAAATGAAAAACAATAGAAACTTATGTCCGTTCAATACCTCCCTCCAGAACGTTACCAGTCCTCCACTTGTAAACAGATCTTGCTGTGCAAATCTGGCTTTCAGGTATGTCTCCCTGTGAAGCACACTTGAATAATTTCAAAGGAAAAATTGTTCCGGAGCCGGATATCGATCCCGGGACCTTTGGCTTAGCGCACCAACGCTCTGCCGACTAGCTACCCAGCAACTACACCCGACACCGTCTCAACTTTTCCCTTCACATCCACATACATCAGTGGGCTGACGAGACGCCAGAAACTCAATTTTGAGTGCACATGAACTCTGTGTGGCATTTGCAGGCTGCATTTTAGTGAGATGTCTGAATTTGAGATGAAATTTCGCCCGTAGCATAATTTTCAAACATAGATAGCATTTCATGCAGAGAAAATCCACTAAAATTGAAAAAACAAAACAATTTCAAAATATATGGGGATATGCCTACTGTCCTTTTAAAAGGACACATAAGTTTTCGTCATTGTCATGTCGCAATGAATAGATATTTCGAACACATTGTGGTTTCACGTTATATTTATGTTTATTAGGAGTCCTTTGATCTACAACAATTTGTAAAATAATTTCGAACTGTAAAAATATTTAACATTCTTATCTGATTTGCGTCTCGGATGCCATAGCTGAAATAAACGAACAATTCTCACGTCCATATCTCAAACTCAACGATGACCGGAACTCTCATTACCAGTCTTAACACACCTAGCAAGCCTCTATTTAAGACCAGTAATAGTGACACCTGTGAAAAAGTAAATACGTTTACTGTAGAGAGGGTAATTTGAAACATTTACAACTGTCCTTTTAATAGGACAGTAGGCATATCTGGGTTAATACCAGTATACCCATATTTTAAAATATAATTAATTTATTTCAATTAATTTTATATTAGGCTAGTATTAACTAATTAAGTTAATGTTAATAGAAGAAAATTTATTTTCGTTTTTTTAATAATTCAAGGCTGTTAGAGTTTGGATAATATTTAACTTATTAATTAACAAAATAAATAAATGTTGGTACTCACAATTCTAAAGGTTTACTTTTCACACTTGCGTGTTTCGTCTCTAAGTGCCGTTTCAATTTCGCGGGTTTCATACACTCGTTTGAAAGCACTTCGTAACAAACAACACACCGAGGTTTTGGTTCACTCTCATTGCCAAGTAAATCCAAGTTCCAAATAACTCTTGTAATATTTACGAAAGTATTTTTTCTTTGAAGAGGGCTAGATACTCGTATTTCTTTAATGGCACTAGAATCACTGATATTAATATCTTCACACACAGCTTCTGAACTATTAGCAGTGCCTAAATGAAGCGTATAATCACTGTTCCTTTCCTTTCAAAGATCCGGATCGAAGCCAGTTTTCCATTATGTATAATGAGCACTATTTAACAGAGACATAGACAACTACTAGCGTGTACCACATAAGAAGGATTTCAAACAAATAACTGGTAAAAGGCAAGCAACGAGTCAACAATGCACAGAATTTGTTCTAAGTTTACTTGTGATTGGCTACAAAAATACAATATTAAAAAAGTATTGTAATTTGAATTTTTGGATCTAATTCGCCCGGATTTTAAAATAGGCGGAGTCTAAAATTTCTTATATCGTCATCTGGAAGAACAGAAATAAAAAGAATTAATGCAGAAACATGCCCGATTTTCAACAAGTAAATATGCAATTTGGCACGTTCAATTATTGGTGTACGACGTACAGTACGTGACCATTTCAATGTGCAGACTGGGTGTCGGCAAAACTATTAAGAAAGTCATAAATACATGAAAAGGTTCGGTACTTTGGTCCTCTGTTATGAATTCGGGTGGTCCCTGGCTGGGTTACAGACGCGGGATGTGCAAGGAAAATATGGCGAGAAACACCACGTTCATAGTGCTTTAAATCCCTCTTTTGTTCCTGAGAGTAGAGTGGGAAGTGGGTAGACGGGTAGGGTAAGAAATTTTTTAAAATGTCAGTACTGGGAGAAAAAGTGAAAGGAGATTGCCATGTTTCACTACCGAACTCTGAGATTTTCAGCTATAGTGTGATACGCAATTCGTTTGAATTTTATTTTTTCTTCTGTCTTTTTTGAAGGACCACAGGTGGTCCGTGGACCATAGTTTGAGAAACGCTGTATTAGACGATTGCCACGATGGCCATGAATAGACCAAGATAAGCATATGACTGCGATTAGCGTCCTAGTCTGTGTCTCTCGTTAGCCAGGTTTAGTATTATCTGTCGTAGGCCTAAATTGAAGACTGGACATCAAAAAGGCTACACATTCTAATATCGTTGAAAATTGGTTTAAAAAAAAAGTATGTCCCTGGCTAAATCCACTAAGAAAAATGATAAGTGTCATTGTAATATTATTTAGGCCCTACCTTCTTCCATAGATGTGCAAAACTTGTTATATTGCATTACTAGTTGCACAAGAAAGCTCTGTTTTCTTGGGTTTGTCTCTTTGATACTTACAGCCTTTTTCATGTCCAGTCTTCAATTACCTTCAACGCCACAAAATTGATGAAGGAAATTATCTCCCTTATTTGGTATTACTCAAGCTAACTGAAGTTGTTATAATGATATAGGAAATACGTCCTTTGATTTATATTGAGCAATCAAGGTTACGAAGCAGGAGATGGTAGGAAAGATGTGAATCCCCTAAACTTTTCATAAGACTTCCACGTGTTTAAGAAAAACAATAAAAAGTGTGATGACGCACATACGAAAAGTTTAAGACTTAAGTGCTAATCAAAATGAAGCCTCAGGACTGTAGATAAAAAAAGTTAATGAGTGTAAGTAACCTAGACCTTCACAGGATCATGTTATGAAACAAAAGAGTGTGGCAGTGGGTAAAGATTCCCCGGGCCGTCTTGTACTGCCTCTGGCATCTGTGTTCTCTGCCACGCAAGCATACATTATTATGTAAACTTTGAGGTGGAAAATACTGAAGATAGTTCAACAATAGTTCCTCAGCTTTTTTGTAGAATATAATTTTGGATATCTGACTGATTATGTATCTAGTGGCTGTCTACTTTTCAGTCGTCCTTTTTTAAAGTCTATGTTAAGCCGTAAGCCCTTGTAAATCCCATTATTTATTTATTTATTTATTTATTTATTTACTTATTTATTTATTTATTTATCTATTTATTTTATTTTATTTTTGCTCTTGCTTTTGCTTTTGCTTTTGCTTTTGCTTTTGCTTTTGCTTTTGCTTTTGCTTTTGCTTTTGCTTTTGCTTTTGCTTTTGCTTTCGCTTTCGCTTTTACTGTTACTGTTACTGTTACTTTCACGATTACTTTTACTTTTACTATTACTTTTACTTTTATTTTTTTTAATTTTTCATTTTTATTTATTTTTATTTTTATTTTTTTATTTTTAATTTTTTTCATTTTTATTGTTTTATATTTTTAATTTTTTTCATTTTAATTTTTTATTTTTAATTTTGTTTTAATTTTTAATTTTTAATTTTTAATTTTTTATTTTAATTTTTTTTTAATTATTATTTTTTCATGTTTATTTTTTTAATTTTCAATTTTTTAATTTTTAATTTTTTTTTTTTTTTTTTTTTAATTTTTTTTTTTCAATTTTTAATTTTTTTTTAAATTTAATTCAATTTTATTGTATTTTGCGGTATGAAATTTTGAAAAGTTCGTCCACTGTGCCACAAGATTACTTTTCAGACATCGGAGATATTGCAACACAATTAACGACAGAATACAAATATAGCACTTCACAAAACAACTGTACATGTATTACAGAACTACATACTTACTTATTTACGGCTTTTAAAGAACCCGGAGGTTCATTGTCGCCCTCACATAAGCCCACCATTGATCCCTATCATGTGCAAGATCAATCCAGTCTCTACCATCATATTCCATCTCCATGAAATCCATTTTAATATTATCCTCCCATCTATGTCTGGCCTCCCCAAAGGTATTTCTTCCCTCCGGCCACCCAACTAACACTCTATATGCATTTCTGGATTCGCCCATACATGCTACATGCTCTGTCCATCTCAAACGTCTGGATTTAATGTTACTAATTATGTCAGGTGAAGAATACAATGCGTGCAGTTCTGCGTTTTGTAACTTTCTCCATTCTCCTGTAACTTCATTCCTTTTAGCCCCTAAAAATTTTCCTAAGAACCTTATTCTCAAACACCCTTAGTCTGTGTTTCACTCTCAAAGTAAGAGTCCAAGTTTCACAACCATAAAGAACGACCGGTAATATAACTGTTTAAAACTCTAACTTTAAGATTTTTTGACAGCAGACTAGATGACAAAAGCTTCTCAACCGAATAATAATAGGCATTTCCCATATTTATTTTGCATTTAATTTCCTCCCGAGTGTCATTTATATTTGTTATTGTTTCTCCAAGATATTTGAATTTTTCCACCTCTTCGAAGGATAATTTTTATGTTTCCATTTCGTACAATATTCTGGTCACGAGACATAATCATATACTTTGTCTTTTCGGGATTTACTTCCAAACCTATAGCTTTACTTGCTTCAAGTTAAATTTTCGTGTCTTTCCTAAACGTTTGTGGATTTTCTCCTATCATATTCACCTCATCCGCATAGACCAGAAGCTGATGTAAACCGTTCAATTCAAAACCTTCTCTGTTATCCTGAACTTTCCTAATGGCATATTCTAGAGCAAATTTAAAAAGTAAAGGTGATAGTGCATCTCCTTGCTTTAGCCCGCGGTGAATTGTAAAAGCATTCGACAGAAACTGGCCTATACGGGCTCTGCTGTACGTTTCACTGAGACACATTTTAATTAATCGAACTAGTTTCTAGGAAGTTGACCTAGGTACTAGCTGTTCAAATTAAAGGCATGGAAGGGGAAGAATGTTAACGCTATTGTCGACAAACTAAGTATGGGAAGCATCAATAGGAGACATTTTCTAATAATAATTTTAGCCTTGGGCTTATATAGAAAAAGAGCTGGGGGGTTGAATTCCAATGTGGCATTACAATAAGGGGATTAGCTGGTAAGGTCCAGAAGCTCTCAGGTTGAAGACCTGTATACCAATATTCCTTTCACAGTGTTTTTCAGTAGATACTAGTGTCGTACAAAGTTCGAACATGAGAGAGACAACCAAGACATTACAAACTTGTCTTATTTCTTATGAAAATTCTTGAGCGGTTAAAACATTATTGAAGGACGGCTAATATTTTTATAACAATTTGGACCAAACATGACAGGCCTCCTTCTGAAGAGCCAACATCGACGAATATCGAACTTCGTCGTAATCGATAAATTTGGATCGAACATAGCGCCTGTAATGCACGCTAGCAGATACACTCAAATATTTTAAGCTAAGAAATACCGAACTCTAAGGGCCATTTTATAGACATTCTTAGCGCGGGCTTCCGGTGGATGATCAGCGAACTAACGTTTTTCGTATTCATAAACCAGTGTTAGCGATATGATATGATATGATATGATATGATATGATATGATATGATATGATATGATATGATATGATATGATATGATATGATATGATATGATATGAAATGATGTGATATGATATGATATGATATATGATATGATATGATATGATATGATATGATATGATATGATATGATATGATATGATATGATATGATATGATATGATATGATATGATATGATATTTATTATATATGATATGATATATGATATGATATGATATGAATCCCTTAATAGTACATTATGCAAGGAGCCTATAATGAAGGTAATTAAGAAGCGAGTATGGATATTTATGAAACAAGCGCAAGCGAGTTTCATAATTTTCGTACGAGCTTCTTAATTACCATTATAGGCGAGTTTCATACGACTTTTTATGCTCGACCATATTTCTAACTTGATATTATTAATTTTCTTTGTATCTGATCTTGACCAATGTCCCGTATGTTGTGAGATGTGCGCAGACGCGAAAGTATTGATTTTTTCCGAGGAACAGATGTTCACATTGACCTTGCTATGCCATAAGAACCTACAGAGATAACATTGAAATCAAATTAGACATTGAAAAACGAGATGACAAATTGAATTTATTTGAATATTATTTACAATTAACGCTAATTATTATAGTAACATAACATAACCTTCTGCGACAGTATTGGATTTCCAGCCTCCGTGACTTTTCGCTAATTCTCTTTCGATTGCATATCCGAGAATAATCGATACTTGCGGTTTTATAACGGTAGAAAGCTGACCTGTCATTGGCTGAATAGTTGTAACCTGAGTCGTCATTGGCTGAAAGACCTGACCTATAATGAGTAGGTGTACTTTAATGACATGCATTAAAGGTCTGCTATCAGGTGTATAATTACTACATTTCGGCATGGTCGAGCATAAAAATAAAAAGTCTATAGCCGGGGCTAGTTTAGCACGGTCGTAACGCGGGTTAGCCAAATGTCTATGCATAGCACCCTAAGAGGCAACAATTTATAGAGTGCAATATTTTGCGATTTAACAAAAAATATGCACTACACTACCATAAAAATGGACGTAATATGCAATATAAACTTCTAACTATACATTACTAAACTTGGGATCTTATAAACCTGCATTATGCATGCATTTATTCCTAAAAATGCCAAAACAAGCAAATATGCACGGAAAAAGTGCACTTAATTTGACTCATTTGACCATGAACCGGATTTTACCAACTTTATACAAGAACATGCATTTGCATGGAAATCCTGTCTCTTGACACCAGCTACTGTATGATCAAGAGTCGTTTTTCTCCATCATTAATTTTAGTTGGACTGCTCGACACTTAAAAATTAAATCATTACCATCAAAAAGCGATGCCTATTCTACTGCTAACAATCTTATATCTTCTATATATATATAATTTGAACTGGTAATGGAAATTACGGGAAAACGGCTGAACGGATTTTAATAAATGGCCCCTCATTTTGAAGCTTGGAACCCAAAGTTCTTCGGAAAAATAGTAGTTTTCAGTGAAATGTCAATTTTCCTACATAATTTTCCTATTTTCCAAAATCCATCTGTCGTCAGTTTTGAGAACTAGCTAATTGCATTCAGAAGAAGGGAAGCGAGCATCAAGTCGGCCATGTTGCATTTCAGAATAAAACAAAACACACACTACAGTAAACAATATTACACGAAGGCCATGATCTGCAAAAATGCTGACATATTTAGAGCTCAAATTAAATTGGTTATTAAAAACTTAACTTACTAAAAATAATTTACATGTTTGATTCTGTGGTGTGTAATTTTCTGGGTAAAGCTGTGTATTGGATATTAAAAACTACAAAACTTGAGGTGGTTTGATGACATTATTACCATTAGAAGTGAAATATTATTGTAGTTAATGTCGTGATGTGACTATTTAATTAATTATACATATTAATGCTATATTGATGATATGAAAGTGAAACGTTTTGGGGTTATATAAATAGATGTAGAGAATAACTTAAATTAGATTTTGATTTCTATATTTTACTGAGTGGCGGCTATATAGTATATATAGTATATGTTATTAAAAGCTATAAAACTTACGTAAGATAATACTTACTTACTTACTTACAAATGGCTTTTAAGGAACCCGAAGGTTCATTGCCGCCCTCACATAAGCCCGCCATCGGTCCCTATCCTGTGCAAGATTAATCCAGTCTCTATCATCATATTCCACCTCCCTCAAATCCATTTTAATATTATCCTCCCATCTACGTCTCGGCCTCCCTAAAGGTCTTTTTCCCTCCGGTCTCCCAACTAACACTCTATATGCATTTCTGGATTCGTCCATACGTGCTACATGCGCTGCCCATCTCAAACGTCTGGATTTAATGTTCCTAATTATGTCAGGTGAAGAATACAATGCGTGCAGTTCTGCATTTTGTAACTTTCTCCATTCTCCTGTAACTTCATCCCTCTTAGCCCCAAATATTTTCCTAAGCACCTTATTCTCAAACACCTTTAACCTATGTTCCTCTCTCAGAGTGAGAGTCCAAGTTTCACAACCATACAGAACAACCGGTAATATAACAGTTTTATAAATTCTAACTTTCAGATTTTTGGACAGCAGACTGATGATAAGAGCTTCTCAACCGAATAATAACACGCATTTCCCATATTTATTCTGCGTTTAATTTCCTCCCGAGTGTCATTTATATTTGTTACTATTGCTCCAAGATACTTGAATTTTTCCACCTCTTCGAAAGATAAATCTCCAATTTTTATATTTCCATTTCGTACAATATTCTGGTCACGAGACATAATCATATACTTTGTCTTTTCGGGATTTACTTCCAAACCGATCGCTTTACTTGCTTCAAGTAAAATTTCCGTGTTTTCCCTAATCGTTTGTGGATTTTCTCCTACCATATTCACGTCATCCGCATAGACAAGAAATTGATGTAACCCGTTCAATTCCAAACCCTGTCTGTTATCCTGAACTTTCCTAATGGCATATTCTAGAGCGAAGTTAAAAAGTAAAGGTGATAGTGCATCTCCCGCTTTAGCCCGCAGTGAATTGGAAAAGCATCAGATAGAAACTGACCTATACGGACTCTGCTGTATGTTTCACTGAGACACATTTTAATTAATCGAACTAGTTTCTTGGGAATACCAAATTCAATAAGAATATCATATAATACTTCCCTCTTAACCGAGTCATATGCCTTTTTGAAGTCTATGAATAACTGATGTATTGTACCCTTATTCTCCCATTTTTTCTCCATTATCTGTCGAATACAAAAAATCTGATCAATAGTCGATCTATTACGCCGAAAACCGCACTGATGATCCCCAATAATTTCATCTACGTACGGAGTTAATCTTCTCAAAAGGATATTGGACAAAATTTTGTACGACGTCAACAAAAGTGATATTCCTCGAAAGTTACCACAGTTGGTTTTGTCCCTCTTTTTAAAAATAGGTACAATTATGGACTCCTTCTATTGTTCTGGTACAATTTCCTATTCCCAAATAGCAAGTACAAGTTTATAAATTTCGCTATATAATGCACTTCCACCCTCTTGTATTAATTCTGCTGGAATTTGATCGATACCTGGAGACTTGTACTTTTTCAGATTTTCTATCGCAATTTCGACTTCTGAAAGCGTGGGTTCGGGTATAAATGGCTCAGGAGTTTGTATTTGAGTTTCGTCCCGATCATTTCTATTTGGCTTATATATATTTAGTAGTTGCGCAAAATAGTTTTTCCATCTGTTTAGGATTGATGGAGAGTCTGCAAGCAAGTCACCATTCCCATCCTTAATCACGTTTACCCTTGGCTGATATCCGTTCTTAAATTCCTTTATATCCTTATATAAATCTCGAATGTATTATTCTTACTATTTGTTTCTACCTCATTCAGTTTTTCCTTCAAGTAACCTCTCTTTTTATTCCTAAGTGTACGACTTGCTTCCCGTCTTTCAATGAAATAATTATCTCTCTTCTCCTCAACTGGAACCTGTAAGAATTTCAATTTTGCCTGTTTCCTTCTTTCTACTTCCATGCAACAATCTTCATCAAACCACGGTTTCTTTTTCTTAGTTTCATAATAACCTATGCTCTGCTCAGCTGCAATTTTGATACTATCTCTGATATTTTCCACACGCTATTAACATCTAATTCTTTCTCAACTTCGTCGGAACTTTCTAAAGTGGCAAACCTATTCGAAATTTCGACCTGATAATTTTGCTTAGCTTCCTCGTCCTTTAATTTCAAAATATTGAATTTAGTATTATTAACTTGTTGCTCTACTCGCTTGGCTACTGATAATCTTTCTCTTAATTCTCCAATCACCAAATAATGGTCAGAATTACAGACTGCACCCCTGAAAGTTCGAATATCTACTATACTAGTATGTCTCCGTTTATCTATCAAGATGTGATCTATTTGGTTGTGTGTCAATCCATCTGGAGAAGTCCAAGTATATTTATGTATATCCTTATGGGGAATGTTGTACTTTTGAAAATTAAATTTTTCGATGTGGCATAGTTGACTAATCTATTTCCTTTGTCACTACTAGTTGCGTGTCGGCTCTCTTTTCCAATAGTTGGTCTAAAATATCCTTCTGTCCTACTTTAGCGTTGAAATCCTCCAATAAAATTTTCATGTGATATCTAGGTAACTGATCAAAAGTATGTTCCAATTCCTCATAGAAGCTATCCTTTATATGGTCGTCTTTCTCTTCTGTAGGGGCGTGAGCATTTATAACTATGATGTCGCACCATCTACCCTTAAGTACTAAATATGATAACCTGTCACTGATAAATTCATACTTGGTAATTATTGTTTCCTTCCCCATAATACAACAAGTAATCTCCTATTTGTGATATGCCATTCCCATCTAACCTAACCTCTTGTACTCCTACGAAGTCTATTCTATATCTAGCTAGTTCTTTTGCTACTAATGTTACCCCTCCTGTTCTATAAAGACTAGTTACGTTCCAAGTGCCAAATCTCAAAACCTTATTCCTTTGCTGTGGTCGTGCCAGAGAATCAGTCCTATTCCGAGGCTTATTATAGGGATTCGTAACAAGCTGTTTCTTACGGTGATGGGTTGTTAGCCCTTCGCCCAACCCCCAAGCTGGAGGACCACCACATATCGGCTGTCCACGACTGCTTATTCAATATATTCGCAGCTACCCTCCATATCTGGAGGCCGTCTCCTCTATCCGCAACCTGAGGACGCGCCATGCTGTGGTGATAGGGACCCACAATACATGGACGTAAGATAATAATATTATTAAAAATCATATATTTTTATAATTATTAATCAAGTGGGGTTGGGTCTTTTTCATATATTTAATGGCGTTGTGGTGTAGATATTTATATGCGTGGTTCTCTTCAGTATTGGCTCGAGAGGGAATCTTTCACTATTATGGAAGCAAGTAACTTTCCGAATGTCTGGTATTCTTCATTGAAAATAAATATGAAAAATGTTTATTTGAACGTCTAATGAACTTAGTTTGCAGCATTTGCTGCACAAGCCACTAGTATATATATATATATATATATATATATATATATATATATATATATATATATATATATATATATAATTTGAACTGGTAATGGAAATTATAGGAAAACGGCTGAACGGATTTTAATACATGACCCCTCATTTTGAAGCCTGCAACCCAAAGTTTTTCCGAAAAATAGTAGTTTTCAGTGAAATGTAATTTTTTCTACATAACTTTCCTATTTTCCAAAATCCATCTTTCTTCAGTTTTGAGAACTAATTGCATTTCAAAATAAAACAAAACACACACTACAATAAACAATAAGCTATTACAAGAAGGCCATGACCTGCAGGATTCCTAACATATTTAGAGTTCAAATTCAGTTGGTTATTAAAAGCTTCAAGACTTACTAAAAATTATTTACAGGTCTGATTCTGCGGTGTGTAATTTTCTGAGTACAGCTGTGTATTGGATATTAAAATCTACAAAACTTGAGGTGGTTTGATGGTATTATTACCACTAGAAATTAATTATTATTATAGTTAATGCCATGATGTTAATATATAAACTACAAAACTTGCGTAAGATAATAATATTGTTATTAAAAATAAAATATTTTTATGCCAAGTGGGGTTGGGTCTTTTTCATATATTTAATGTTGGTGTGGTGTAGAATCGGTATTGGCTCGAGAGAGCGCAAAAATTACAGTTCCTAAGGAAAGACGGTATTACTTGCTGATAAAATAAGAGGCCTAGAAAATCTTGTAGTCCCCCAATCATTTCAGCAATATCTCTTAGCAGGATAAAATGATTTTATCCTCTACATTTCAAGCTCTGCATACAGCAGCTATACCAAAATGCTATGTCTATTGTTCGAAAACATAGCAAACCTGACTTTTTTTAACTTTCACCTACAATCCACAATGATCTGAAATAGCTATTGCTTTACTCCCACATGAAAAACTCACTGATCGTACTGACATTTTAACTTGCGTTTTCGCGCTGAAACTCAAAAACTGAAGGTGGATAGCTCAAGAAAAAGTATTTGGCATTAAAAAAAATTCAGAGGGAGTATGTTTTATTATTATGGAAGCAAATAACTTTCAAAATGTCTGGTATTTTTCATTGAAAATAAATCTGAAAAATTTTTATTTGAACGTCTAATGAACTTAGTTTGCAGCATTTGCTGCACAAGCCACTAGTATTCCTATAACAATATCCTATAACAATTCCTATAACTTAAAGAACGCAGAACTTTACACTCTTTGTCTTTACTCTTTCGAATTCTGCACACCTAAACACCAAATTACCTTTCGTCTCGTTTCTCTCATCTATACTCTAACCATGACGTAATTACCAGATCACTTATCTGTGGCACGCTAAGTATACCTCTTCATAGAACATCTTGTTATTCATCATCTTTTACAGTATCCACCTCGCGTCAATGGAATTCCTTGTCACAAAGTATTAGGGGCTGCAAGACAATAAACACCTTTAAGAACAGCTTAAAAGATAACCTTATTAGCATTTCACTCCAATCATACTGATTTAAACCATCACTGACTACATTGTTACTTCTTTCTTTTAGACATCACCCTGATTGTGCTGTATTTTCAAAATTGTCTCATAATAATCTCTTTCTATTATCTAATATTATTTGAAATATATTAACATTCTATGTATTTTAGCTTAATTCTGCTACACATTTTATTTCAGTGTTTAATTAATAGTTCATAGTATTTTGTTGTTTAATTCGTAAATAACTCTTGTATACATGTAACTCTCATCTAAATCAAATTGTTGAATTCTTTGTAAATTCATGCATATGTATATACTCTTTTTGCTGGTTGAGTGGAAGAGAAGGCCTTACGGCCTTAACTCTGCCAGCTAAAATAAATTATTATTATTATTATTATTATTATTATTATTATTATTATTATTATTATTATTATTATATCCATAAAATACTTCAGAGCACTTGAAATGAAACTTAAATTACCAAAGGCCGGTATGAGAGAGAGAGAAAGAGAGAGAGAGAGAGAGAGAGAGAGAGAGAGAGTGTGTGTGTGTGTGTGTGTGTGTGTGTGTGTGTCCTTCTCCATTAATCTCGCTTTCATCACATTACGTAAAAGTCATTGAGATGTAATGCAACCTTTCTCCGGCATGCTTCCCTTCTCTTCTGAAATCTATTTTGTCGCCTTGCAACTGTCCTTGAAGACAACTGGGTGACTATTTTCGTCAGACTGGGAGAGGTTCATTGTCTCTACTGGTCACTCTTAGGATGGAATTACATGTGTTGTTACTTCTTTGTGTACGGCCGCACGTGTTAATCTTGTGGAAAGAGATCCAGGGCCAAGGAAATCTTCAAAGGAAGAAATCGAAGGAATATGGGCGTGTTGTATAATTTGGCCCTCATGTTATGGAACAGAAACAAGTACAAGTGGGATGTCAACACTTTCAGATGTGGTCGATGATGATCTTCTCGGTTTCTTAGTTTCTGTTATTTTACCAATACGGAGAATTTTAATTAAGAGGGCAAAAATTTAGTGAAATTCATTTTTTATATCTCAGCTATTATAAAAGCTGAATGAACAAACCTTTTACGCTTAATATACCTAATAATAATAATAATAATAATAATAATAATAATAATAATAATAATAATAATAATAATATACCTAATAATAATAATAATAATAATAATAATAATAATAATTATTATTATTATTATTATTATTATTATTATTATTATTTATTTATTTAATCTGGCAGAGCTTCTCTTCCGCCCAGCCAGACTCTAATTGTAATTGAATACAATTGTTTACATAGTTATTACATTAATATCTAGACTATAAAACAACATGAAAGTAAATAATGAAAGTTGGATAAGTAATGTTAGAGTGACAATAATAAACATTGGTAAGAAATAGTTATAATAATAATAATAATAATAATAATAATAATAATAATAATAATAATAATAATAATAATAATAATGATGATGATAATAATAATATAATTTAGATATTTATCTGTGATATATATAACCATTAAACATTGAGAAACCTGAAACAGCTATTATTGTTAACATGAATTGTTAGAAAAATATTTCGTTAGCCTATTCTTAAATTGGTTTGATGTCTGACAGTCCCTGACATTACTCGGTAGGGAATTCCAAAGTCGAGGAACAGCCACAGTGAAAGAAGATGAATATGAGGATGTTCGGTGGGAGGGAATGGATAAAATTGAGGAGTGTTGTGATCGTGTGTCTAGGTTATGATGGGTGGATAAATTTTGAAAACGAGACGCAAGATAGACATGAGTGGAGAAATGCAATATACATTACATTTCATAAACCACTGTTCAGAATATTAAAATAGGTAATAATTATCTGTAAAAATAAAATTAAACTTGCATAATTTTTTACAACTGTAAAGCATTTACATAATAACATAACAGACCGGAGGGAAAAAAAAAACCTTGGGGAGACCGAGACGTAGATGGGAGGATAATATAAAAATGGATTTGAGGGAGGTGGGATATGGTGGTAGAGACTGGATTAATCTTCCTCAGGATAGGGACCGATGGTGGGCTTATGTGAGAACAGCAATGAACCTCCGGGTTCCTTAAATGCCATTTGTATTTTTATTGGATTATTTTACGACGCTGCATCAACATCTAGGTTATTTAGTGTCTGAATGAAATGAAGGTGATAATGCCAGTGAAATGAGTCTGAGGTCCAGCATCGAAAGTTACCTAGCATTTGCTCGTATTGAGTTGAGGGAAAACCCCGGAAAAAACCTCAACCAGATAACTTGTCCCGACCGGGATTCGAACCCGGGCCACCTGGCTTCGAAGCCAGACCCGCTGACCGTTACTCCACGCCATTTGTATTGTAGGCCTATATAGTCTAATAGTGAAAATAACGTGTTTTAATGTTCATAGTGTAAAGGGCTGTCAGACATTTACTACTTTTAAAAGCCGATTGTCAGAAAGACTGCTTTTCGTCTCTAGATTATTACTTTCCTCAATTATTACTTTTGAAGATTATTTATTTTCAATATATTGTATTGTGGGCCCCTATCACCACGGCATCACGCGTCCTCAGGTTGCGGATCGAGGTGATGGCCTCCAGATATGGAGGGTAGCTGTGAATATATTGAATAAGACAGCCGATGAGGGGTGGTCTTCCAGCTGGGGGTTGGGCGAAGGGCGAACAAACCCATCACCGTAAAAGCGGCTACACACGACCCAATCTGCAGGGTCCGATTTGCAGGGCGGTTGGGTCGGACGAATTGGTTCTGCTCTCCACACGACCCAACTTGCAGTAGGCTGATCCTCTCCGTTGTGAAAAGATATATCATGGCTCGTTCACTTTCCAAGTTTCAAAAAGTTGGAATTGCATTGAGTTTGTTGTTACAGAACGATGAACAGGTACTATATGGCGAAAATTTTTTTCCGATTAAAAAAATATTTAGGCATATATATATATATATATATATATATATATATATATATATATATATTTCAAGATTAAAAATGTTGAGAGTTCACTGTGCAGTGATGAAGCGTTTCCCTCATAACTTAAAAACTTGTTAACTTTTCATGTTCTCTCTTTTTTTTATTTTATTGCTGAAACTCATGTTTACAGTATCATGCTCTTTCAACTACAGTCCTTAATAAACAATAGTTTTTTTATTTTGTGTAATAGAAAATACTGATGTTTGACCACTTTTAAAATGAATTTATTTTTTATCAGACAATCTATTAACGGTAGAGAAGTGATCTTGCATCATATTGTAGATATGACGTGCATAAATACACACAACAAAAATTCCTTCACAGAATGTTGGATAGTTTTTGAGTTATGAGGCAAACGCATCATCACTGCACACTGAACTGAATTTAAAAAAAAAGTAAATAATTTTTTAACCGTAAAAATTTATATATATATATTTTTTTTTTCACAGAGAAGAAGGACAGTTGTCTATGCGGATGACGTGAATTTGTTAGGAGAAAATCCACAAACGATTAGGGAAAACACGGAAATTTTACTTGAAGCAAGTAAAGAGATAGGTTTGGAAGTAAATCCCGAAAAGACAAAGTATATGATTATGACTCGTGACCAGAATATTGTACGAAATGCAAATATAAATATTGGAAATTTATCTTTTGAAGAGGCGGAAAAATTCAAATACCTGGGAGCAAAAGTAACAAATATAAATGATACTCGGGAGGAAATTAAACACAGAATAAATATGCGAAATGCCTGTTATTATTCGGTTGAGAAGCATTTATCATCCAGTCTGCTGTCAAAAATCTGAAAGTTAGAATTTAGAAAACAGTTATATTACCAGTTGTTCTTTATGGTTGTGAAACGTGGACTCTTACTTTGAGAGAGGAACATAGGTTAAGGGTGTTTGAGAATATAGTGTTTAGCAAAATATTTGGGGCTAAGAGGATGAAGTTACAGGAGAATGGAGAAAGTTACACAACTGCATGCATTGTATTCTTCACCTGACATAATTAGGAACATTAAATCCAGACGTTTGAGATGGGCAGGGCATGTAGCACGTATGGGCGAATCCAGAAATTAACTTAGAAAGCATGTTGTAAATATTCAGATTGTCAATGTTAATACAGATAATACAATATAATATTTGTTTTTTCAGTCTTATGACAAATCAATTATTAAAACAATGACTTATATTTCATAACATGTAGTCATTGAGTTTTATACAAATAAGTTACGAACGTTTTCGCCCATTCAGGCATCTTCAAGTTCAGTGTACAATATCTCATTATTAAAGTTTAATAATGAGATATTGTACACTGAACCTGAAGATGCCTGAATGGGCTAAAACGTTCGTAACTTGTTCAGTGGACAATATCTCATTATTAAAGTTTAATAATGAGATATTGTACACTGAACCTGAAGATGCCTGAATGGGCTAAAACGTTCGTAACTTGTTCAGTGGACAATATCTCATTATTAAAGTTTAATAATGAGATATTGTACACTGAACCTGAAGATGCCTGAATGGGCTAAAACGTTCGTAACTTATTTGTATAAAACTCAGTGACTACATGTTATGAAATATAAGTCATTGTTTTAATAATTGATTTGTCATAAGACTGAATAAAACAAATATTATATTCTATTATCTGAATACAGAAATGCATATAAAGTGTTAGTTGGGAGGCCGGAGAGAAAAAGGCCTTTGGGGAGGCCGAGACGTAGATGGGAAGATAATATTAAAATGGATTTGAGGGAGGTGGGTTTTGATGATAGAGACGATTTATCTTGCTCAGGATAGGGACCAATGGCGGGCTTAAATGAGGGCAGCAATGAACCTCCGGGATCCTTAAAAGCCAGTAAGTAAGTAATTAAGCAAGCAAGTAAGCAGAAGGACAGTGTTTTATACATATTAATTTTCATTGTTGTACAAGATACAGTAATGGAGGAAAAAAAATGTTTAATATTTCCAAAATTTTACTGCTGTAAGCTGTACCTAACCTCTTAAAAATAAGAAAACATTTAAACTCTTCTCATATTTTCGACAAAGCATCGGTGTGCATATTGATAACGTTGATCCTATTGTGTTGGCATGCTGTGCACTACATAATTTGTATTTTTCGAGAAGAATTTCTATAGCCTGATTACGCATATCTCTGTTCAGATAATTTGCGTTTGAAATGTCCCATAAACAAGGCATATCTTTATACAGTTCAAAAATATCCTTCCAGACTTCTTTCTCCTTTTCCGTCATTTCACGTCGCACTCACTGTCAATGCTCTCAGTTCTTCGTAAACGCCACTTCTGCAAGCTGCAACTGACAAGAAATCGGCCCGATCGTGCTACACACGACCCAACTTGCAGGGTGTTGGAGTGGGGGAGTCGGCAGATTGGGTGGCTGCCCGAACCAACCACCCGACACGAGGTTTGTTGTCCCTGCAAGCCTACACACCACCCGATCGGCAGGGTCCCTGCAAATCGGACCCTGCAGATTGGGTCGTGTGTAGCCGCTTTAAAAAAACAGCTTCAAATAAGCCTCGGAATGGGACTGATTCTCTGGCACGACCACAGCACTTTATGGTTGTGAAACTTGAACTCTCACTTTAAGAGAGGAACATAGGTTAAGAGTGTTTGAGAATAAGGTGCTTAGAAAAATATTTAGGGCTAAGAGGGATGAAGTTACAGGAGAATGGAGAAAGTTAGACAACACAGAACTGCACGCATTGTATTCTTCACCTGACATATTTAGGAACATTAAATCCAGACGTTTGAGATGGGCAGGGCATGTAGCACGTATGGGCGAATCCAGAAATGCATATATAGTGTTAGTTGGGAGACCGGAGGGAAAAAAAGACCTTTAGGGAGACCGAGACGTAGATGGGAAGATAATATTAAAATGGATTTGAGGGAGGTGGGATACGATGATAGAAAATGGCTTAATATTACTCAGGATAGGGACCGATGGCGGGCTTATGTGAGGGCGGCAATGAACCTCGGGGTTCTTTAAAAGCCAGTAAGTAATATATTAATTTTCCTTCATTACGTTAATCATTCTTTCGATCCAAATTGTCTTAGTTAACACTAAATTGTGCCTGGTTAACTCTTTAGAAATACATGTAACTAAACACATCTACATTTTGCTCTTATAATAATAATAATAATAATGATTTATTTTAGCTGGCAGAGTTAAGGCCGTAAGGCCTTCTCTTCCACTGAACCAGCAAAAAGTGTATATACATATGCATGAACTTACAAAGAATTGAACAATTTGATTTAGATGAGAGTTACATGTATACAAGAGTTATTTACGAAATAAACAACAAAATACTATGAACTATTAATTAAACACTGAAATAAACAGTGTAGCAGAATTAAACTAAAATACATAGAATGTTAACATATTTCAAATAATATTAGATAATAGAAAGAGATTATAATGAGTCAATTTTGAAAATACAGCACAATCAGGATGATGTCTAAAGAAAAAAGTAACAATGTAGTCAGTGATAGTTTAAATCAGTATGATTGGAGTGAAATGCTAATAAGGTTACCTTTTAAGCTATTCTTAAAGGTGTTTATTGTCTTGCAGCCCCTAATACTTTGTGACAAGGAATTCCATTGACGTGAGGTGGATATTGTAAAAGATGATGAATAACAAGATGTTCTATGAAGAGGTATACTTAGCGTGCCACAGATAAGTGATCTGGTAATTACGTCGTGGTTAGAGTATAGATAAGAGAAACGAGACGAAAGGTAATTTGGTGTTGAGGTGTGTAGAATTCGAAAGAGTAAAGACAAAGGTTGTAAAGTTCTGCGTTCTTTAAGTCGGAGCCACGAGAGACTTGCGAAGGACGGTGATATGTGATCATATCGTCGGATGTTGCACACGTATCTGACGCACATATTCTGAGCTCGCTGTAACTTGACTGACAGTTCAGAACTTAGGTCACTTAACAAAACGTCACAATAATCGAAGTGCGGCATTACTAGGGTTTGTACTAGGGTAAGTTTTAGTTGCTGGGGCAAGAAGTTTCTCAAGCGACTCAAACAGTGAATAGAGGAACAGATTATTATTATTATTATTATTATTATTATTATTATCATTATTATTATTAATACTACTACTACTACTACTGCCACTGCTACTGCTATCGCCACTGTTACTACCACTACTACTGCCACCACCACCACCACCACCACCAAGATCACGACCCCGTCTACCACTACTAATACTAAGGCTAGGGCTCCACTAGCTGTGCTTGACGGCTGCTGTGAGCTGCATTCTACTGCCTAGATTTGTACTCCAAGAAGGTGGCTCTACTTGATGTAAATTTTCTGCGTGTGAAAGCCGTAGTCTACTGCTCCGCTCTGCTCTGGCCCTTCTCCACTCCTGTTGTTCAGCTGAAAACAGCGTTGTGATGTTCTTTGTGTATTACAAGATCAAGCAAAAATTGCAGTGAAAATGAGCACACTATTTATCAAGGTGATTGTATGTTTGCTATTGGTTCGCCGTCGTCGAAGATTGCATCAAAGAAAATGCTGGATACATCCAATATTAAGCAACAGGAAAACACGGAGACATGTTTGCTGCAATGCATCACAAACTTAGGGAATATCCACCTAAATTTGTTTAGTTCTACTGGATGTCGGAATTTTCTTCTAGGCATACGAAGTAATTGTTCTGTATGGTTGTGAATCTTCGACTCTCACTTTGAGAGAAGAACGGAGATTAAGGGTGTTTGAGAATAAGGTTCTTAGGATGGGACTAAGAGGGATGAAATTGCAGGAGAACGGAGAAAGTTACACAACGCAGAACTGCACGCGTTGTACTCTTCACCTGACATAATTAGGAACATTAAATCCAGACGTTTGAGATGGGCAGGGCACGTAGCACGTATGGGCGAATCCAGAAATGCATATAGAGTGTTAGTTGGGAGACCGGAAGGAAAAATACCTTTGTGGAGGCCGAGACGTAGATGGGAGGATAATATTAAAATGTATTTGAGGGAGGTGGGATATGATGATAGAGACTGGATTAATCTTGCACAGGATAGGGACCGATGGCGGGCTTATGTGAGGGCGGCAATGAACCTGCGGGTTCCTTAAAAGGCATTTGTAAGTAAGTAAGTGAGCATACCAAGTAATAATGCTCATACATAGGGGATGTTTCGCCTCATGGATAATTGGAAACAGGAGGACTACTACGGCCAGTGGAGCCAGGCTTCGGCGACAGATAACGGCACGAAAATGGAACATGTTCTATTCCCCGGCAGTAGACCTTGGCACTGTTAGGCGCAGCGAAATACTGCCCATATAGCCACCTACACTTGTTTTGCGTGTATTCCATTTTCAGGCAGTAGACTGCAGCTCACAGCAGCCGTCAAATATAGCTAGTGGAGCCGTAGCCTAATACTACTCCAGGCCAGTAAATCTACTGAAATGAGCCTGTCGCATTTAAGCGCACTTAAATGCCATCGCCCTGGGCGGGATCGAACCCGCAACCTTGAGCACAGAAGGCCAGCGCTATACCGACTACACTATCCAGGTCGACTATACGTAATAGATCTTTGCTGTGAGTAGCTTATATGAACATTTGCTATTAAATATAAAGAGCAACATCATTATGAAATTGATTTCGAAATAATCTCGTTTGTCCATCCTTATGACGTTGGACTGCTATGCGACGCTCCATTGATCTCAAATAATAGAGGTAAAAATAGTCTCGCTGTAAGGCTTTTGAGGCCATCTCGTGTCAGAGAATTCTGCAATGATTCATAATGGCGGTTGTCTCAAGTACAAACAGCTTCCCTAGAGAGGTCTAATAGAGTTATCGTGCCGACCGTCTAACATACAAGGAACAAGAACCTGTGTCGAAGCCACAGTTATTGTTCCGAGTTTGACCTGTAAAGATATATGTTTGTATTTCTTATTACATGGAATATAAGGCGTAATTTTTGCCATGCTGTAATGACTATATTTCCAAACATTCAATGTAGAACAGGCTTTCAGAATCGCCCGTACCGAGTAATGGTTTCAAACCACGCCGCATGTCTGCTTGTCTGTTTACGGCCACTTTTTGGGGTTACTCAAGTGATTGTGTAAAATGGATAAAGAATCTCTCAATACCATTAGACAAATTTTCTTAATGTCCTCATTAGAAATTTTAAGAGAAAAGAGAATAATAATAATAATAATAATAATAATAATAATAATAATAATAATAATAATAATAATGTTTCATTTTCGCTGGCAGACTTAAGGCCATAAAGCCTTCTCTTCCACTCATCCAGCCTTAATCAATACAATACATATTTAAATTACGAATATTTACAATACACTTAAAAGGTTCTCCGGCAATATTCTTCAGTTAAGTTTTAACGACTAGTAGACTACATATTTATTTAAATTTAGATAAACCTATAAGGTAAAGTAGTAACTTAATATATGAGCTAATTTAATTCAATCAATTATAATTAATTTGAGATTTGAGATAGCTAGTAAAATGATGAAAATTAATTTAATATAAGCTTACTAGAACTATGTTACAGGGAGAGAAAAAAAATATATAGATCTAAAATATATTTCTATAATGAGGATATTAATAATGTAATTGCCATTAGAGGTTATGTAAATCTATTTAGAGAAATTAATGATAATAATAAGCATGGACAGATATTAGTTTCATTATATGTAATAAATATTAATCGGCAATTAATTTATTAAGTAAGAATTTATGTAATTTTGACCTAAATGAATTTATTGTCCAACAACCCCTTACATCACTCGGTAGCGAGTTCCAATTTCTAGCAACTGAAACTGTATAAGATGAAGAATATAAAGATGTCTTGAGGTAGGGTGTAACGAGTAAATTGTTATGATGAGATCTTGTACTTAGCTGATGATATGCGGATAAATTTTGAAAACGAGAAGCCAAATAGATTGGGGTAGCGGTGCGTAGAATTTGAAATAAGAGAACAAGAGAATGCAGGGCTCGTCGATCGCTTAGCCTTAGCCAAGACAGAGTTTGGAAAGACGGGGAAACATGATCATACTTACGAATATTACAAATATTACAGACGCACGCATTATGCACACGTTGTAGCCTGCTGCTCAAATTTGCATTTAGGTTACTTAATATAACATCGCAGTAGTCGAAGTGTGGCATCACGAGTGTTTGTACAAGGATTAATTTTAATTTATCACGAAGAAAGTGCTTCAGTCGCTTTAATGAGTGAATAATAGAAAATATTTTTTTGGAAGTGTGATTCACTTGTTCATTCCATTCCAGGTGACAATCCATATAGAGTATAGAGAATGGTTTTGGTTAAATTAAATGAAGTTCCCCTAGCGCCAAAAAGAAATCCCTTCACTTCCCACGTATTAATATTCATTTTGTATCTCTCACTGAAGTGAGGAATACATGGGTTGTAAATAGACTTCTTTTCATCGTTAACATTATTGGCTTGTTGATCATCCTTCTCAAAACGGACAGTGGGGTCAAGAATGAGGCTTCTTTGATTCCGGCGATCGATGGCTATAATGTCTGCTCTTCTCGTTGACCCATTCTCAGCCAAGCAGTGCACTTCTTCGTAAACCTCCCACTTTGTGGGAGTGTCAAGCGATTGTTTTGAAAAAAATCGTATCTCGAAGGCTAGGCCTTCTCCGGATGTAGAAATCTATGAGGACACTGGAAAGTATGGAGAAAAATTCGTTGTGGATATCCATTATCACTTGGCCAGCCTTCCTTGTTAGTTTTTCGAATGAAAATAATTATAATCTGGCCTGCGCATGTTCTAGAGTCCAAAGAAAGCCAATTATTAGAGTCACGTGTATTTCCTATTTTTTTTATTTGGAGAAGGCGAGTTATAATTTGCGTTCCGTGTTAGGCATACATCCGACCCACCTCAAAGACCTTGATTTAGCCTTATAACTCTAATAATGTAAATTAGAATAACTTCTATTCCTACACAAGGACGCAATCTCACGCGGTGGTCCTTAAATTCTGCTTTACGATCCAATTAAGCACGCAGAATTAAAAATATTGGAACCTGACGTTTTTATTGACCTTACAAAACCTTTGATAATTTTCTCGCATCATTTTCTTACACAGTGTGGAAGGGGACTCAATAGGATCTTTTTGTGACGTGAATCAGGCAGTGAGTTAAACAAAAAGTATAATATCTTGTTGGCCTTTTGTGAACGGGTTTTGAGAAAAGAACCGATTGATACTTATTCCAGGAAAACTGGAGACTTTGGAGAGGTGATGTTGAGGAATTTTGTAGAGCAAATAACAGAACTTACTGGTTTATTTGCATAACATCGACGGTTTTGTCTTAGTTTAATTGAAGATCGGCAACAAAGAGTGGTCTAAGCAGGCCTACGTGCCATGCATACCTTAAAGTTAGAATCCTACCTTTGATTATATAAAGGCTTCAAGCGACCGGCAGCTGTGTAGGTATATATAGGGTACAGCTTGACGTCATCCAACGCTATTTAGTTCAGGTCTGCTGTTCAGTGGACATACACAAACAAAACAAAGCTAGGCGGTTAGAAATGAGTGCTCCAATAGAATAATTTGATAGCGAGCACGTCATTAGAAAAGAAGAAAATGTATTTTATCAGAAAGATGCTTGAACAAATGGCAGAATATAGAGATAAAAGTCGACCTGGTTGGCAAGTTGGTATAGCGCTGGCCTTCTAGGCCCAAGGTTGCGGGTTCGATCCCGGGTCAGGCCGATGGCATTTAAGTGTGCTTAAATGGGATAGGCTCATGTCAGTAGATTTACTGGCATGCAAAAGAACTCCTGCGGGACAAAATTCCGGCACATCCGGCGACGCTGATATAACCTCTGCAGTTGCGAGCGTCGTTAAATAAAACATAACATTTAACATCTAGTGAAAATACCTGTTTAATATTTATAGAGCTATTGTAGAATCGAAAATATCGTATAATATAGAAATTTGGAGTAATGATTTATCTAGCCAGCTTATTGATAGACTTAGATCTAAATTTTGTTAGAAATTTCTAGGAATACCGTGGAACGCTTCTAACCTCGCTGTTAGATTCGAAATAGGGGTAGATAGTATTATGGCAACGATAATAGTAAGAAAACTAAAATTCTTAGGAATATGTATGATAAGAACTTTCTTGTGTTAAATATTATTAACGTACCTCGTTAATATGTTTCGACCTATTTTCGGTCATCTTCGGAACTGGTCGTTGGTCTTGGTGCCTCTTGTTTCCTGTGTGGGTGCGTTCGTAGTGTAGAGGTCAAAGAGTGTATGTGTTTTGAAATTGAGTTGAGCTGTGTGTTGAGAATATCGTTGGGGGTGTGTTTTCGTGTGTCTGTATATTTCATATTGTTTTAGTGTGTTGAGTTTCTGGCTTTTTGGTTGGATGTGCAGTATTTCCATGTCTAAGTTGATGTCTCTGTAGGTGTGGTTGGCATTTGTGATGTGTCCTGCATATGTGGAGGTGTTTTGTAATTTTGTTATGGCTGTGATGTGTTCTTTGTAACGTGTTTGAAATGACCTGCCTGTCTGTCCTATGTAGAAGATGTTGCAGGTGTTACATTTGAGTTTGTATACGCCTGTATGGTTGTATTTGTTTGTTTGTGTGTTGAGATATTTTTGTAGAGTGTTATTAAACTACAACATCGCATACAGAACAAATAACACTCTACAAAAACATCTCAACACACAAAAAACATAAACAAACAAATACAACCACACAGGCGTATACAAACTCAAATGTAACACCAGCAACATCTTCTACATAGGACAGACAGGCAGGTCATTTCAAACACGTTACAAAGAACACATCACAGCCATAACAAAATTACAAAACACCTCCACATATGCAGGACACATCACAAATGCCAACCACACCTACAGAGACATCAACACAGACATGGAAATACTGCACATCCAACCATAAAGCCAGAAACTCAACACACAAGAACAATATGAAATATACAGACACACGAAAACACACCCCAACGATATTCTCAACACACAACTCAATTTCAAAACACATACACTCTTTGACTCTACACTACGAACGCACCCACATAGGAAACAAGTGGCACCAAGACCAACAACGACCAGTTCCGAAGATGACCGAAAATAGGTCGATACATATTAACAAGGTACGTTAATAATATTTAACACACGCAAGTTCTTATCATACATATTCCGAAGTGATACAGCGTTAAAAATTGTGTAATCAAGATGTAAAATTCTTAGGTCATATTATGGAGAAGGAAGATAGTGCCATTGAAAATAAGTGTTTGCAGTTTCTTCGGGATACGAATTTGAAATCCAATTGGCTAGAAGATTTAAAGAACAAGGTGAGTGGATTAGGTCTAAGATGGCTATGGGAGGAAACTGGAGTAATGAATTTAAATGCATTTTATAAAATCGTAAAAGAGAGGTGTAATGTAACTATGAGACAGGAATTATATCAAAATCTCAACGAATTAAGAACAGTAAGTATCTATAAGGACATTAAAACGTCATGGGAACAAGAAGAATATGTCAGAATAAATAATAGGGAAGTGAGGATGGGCTTAGCTTGGTGGAGACTAGGAATATGGAAATTGAAAAACAGGAGGGGTACCATAGAGAAGGATATCTACCCCCTTTGCGGCATGGGAGAAGACACGTTCCATACATTATTAGAATGTCAAGAAACAGTCAATACAAGGGAAAAGTGGATAAATAATAATAAATTTTTGAATATGAATAGATATGTAGCATATAAGAAAATATGTAATATAACTAATATAAAAGAGTTAAATGAATTGGGCAGATTTTTAATGATAGTGAAGATGAAATGGGAAGAGAAATTTAAAAGTAATGGTGTATTAAATTGAGCTTGTAGTGTATATGTGTGTGTATTTTTTTGTTTTGTTTTTATTATTTTTTTTAGTCGTGAGACTTGGCATAGATGATTAACATTGTAAATTAAGGTAAATCTGGGGTAATATAAAATTGTAACGGGTCTGTCTTACAGATATATGATAGATGAATAAATATATCATATCATATCATATCATATCATATCATATCATATCATATCATATCATATCATATCATATCATATCATATCATATCATATCATATCATATATCATATCATATATCACATCATTATCATATCATATATCATATTATATCATATCATATATCATATCATATCATATCATATCATATCATATCATATCATATCATATCATATCATATCATATCATATGAAGAGTCCAGGGGAAAAACCTGTTAAGTCCAAAATTATCAATTTTTTGTTTTGGATGCCATGAAATACCTCAGGCAGTAGAGATTTCAGTGGTTTAATTGTACAGAGTAAAAACTTGATTAAGCCAGATATATTGGAAGAATGATAACTCAGATACAATAGAATGTAATGGACCTTGAAACATTAAACTTGCTCTCCTGTAAAAACAGTGAAATGTGACTTAGCAGGTTCTTCCCCTGGACCCTTCATATCATATCATATCATATCATATCATATCATATCATATCATATCATATATCATATCATATCATATCATATCATATCATATCATATCATATCATATCATATATCATATTATATCATATCATATCATATATCATATTATATCATATCATATCATATATCATATCATATCATATATCATATCATATATCATATCATATCATATCATATATCATATCATATCATATCATATCATATATCATATCATATCATATCATATCATATATCATATCATATATCATATCATATCATATAATATCATATCATATCATATCATATATCATATCATATCATATATCATATCATATATCATATCATATCATATATCATATCATATCATATATCATATCATATCATATATCATATATCATATCATATCATATCATATCATATCATATCATATCATATCATATCATATCATTTATCAGAAAGAAAGAACAATTGTTCACTTGAAACACTTAAAATCTTTACAATAAATTATTGTAATTTAAAGACTATTAAAGCACGAACTCATAATGTGTTTTATTTTAAGTTTGTGCTGCCATTTACAGTTTTTATTTGTTAATATCAAACTTTATTTGTTTTTAGTAGGTTATTTTACGACGCTTTATCAACAGCTTAGGTTATTTAGCGTCTGAATGAGATGAAGGTGATAAGGCCGGTGAAATGAGTCCGGGGTCCAACACCGAAAGTTATCCAGCATTTGCTCATATTGGTTGAGGGAAAACCCTGGAAAAAAACCTCAACCAGGTAAATTGTCCCGACCGGGAATCGAACCCGTGCCACCTGGTTTCGCGGCTAGACGCGATAACCGTTATTCCACAGGTGTTAACACCAAACTTTAATTAGATCTAAAGTATCTAGATGCGTTTTACTTATTGTAAAAATCAGAGATAGACAAATTCCGGACGCAAGGTAGCCATGGCGACTAAAAATTGTATGTGGTGCCTAAATTGTTTATTGAGTTACACATTTTTAAGATTTATATTTTCTTTTATGTCACTACGACTAATACACAATGTTAACAAAAGCGATTGTAGAAAGAAATTCGAATGTGCTTTTTAAATTAATTTCGTTACATTTGTTACGCATGTCAAGATATTCTCCTACATAACTGCAGAGCGTCTCTGAGAGCATGTGTTTACAATGCAGAGATATTTAATGTTGTTTAATACATTTCATTGCATATCTGGACAAAATGTGGCGCGCCCTGAAAAAAAAGAGGCTGGCTCATGATTTTTTTTTTGTTTCGTCTATGCCTAGAAAAAAATTATTTTAATGCATATAAACTGCCTTTAAATATAAACTTTGTTATTGTTGTTATTAAATCCAAGTGGTATTCCTGTTGTTCACCGACTTACACACAGATACACGAATAAGCAGATGTAGACAAATTATAGGTTAAAGATTGCTTGGTTCACTACAGCGTGAATTGTTGACTTGCAAATTGCTTTCCGTACAAACACATGAATCCAGACAAAAATAAATTATATTGCTCAAGATCCAGCGTTTAATTTGGAGACAAATTATATTATTTATAACCCAAACTGAATTCGAACAAAGCTGAATTATATTTCTCATGGTCCAGCATTTAATTCGGACACAAATTATATTATTTATGACCCAAACTGAATTCGACAAAAACTGAATTACATTGCTTACGGTCCAGCATTTAATTCGGAGCAAATTATATTATTTATGACCCGAACTGAATTCAAGCAAAACTGAATTATATTTCTCATGGTCCAGCATTTAATTCGCAGACAAATTATATTACTTATGATCCAAACTGAATTCGAACAAAATTGAATTATATTGCTAATGGTCCAGCATTTAATACGGAGACAAATTATATTATTTATGACCCAAACTGAATTCGAACAAAACTGAATTATACTGCTCATGGTCCAGTATTTAATTCGGAGGCAAATTATATTATTTATGACCCGAACTGAATTCGACAAAAACTGAATTACATTGCTTACGGTCCAGCATTTAATTCGGAGCAAATTATATTATTTATGACCCAAACTGAATTCGAGCAAAACTGAATTATATTTCTCATGGTCCAGCATTTAATTCGCAGACAAATTATATTACTTATGATCCAAACTGAATTCGAACAAAACTGAATTATATTGCTCATGGTCCAGCATTTAATACGGAGACAAATTATATTATTTATGACCCAAACTGAATTCGAACAAAACTGAATTATACTGCTCATGGTCCAGTATTTAATTCGGAGGCAAATAATATTATTTATGACCCGAACTGAATTCGAACAAAACTGAATTATACTGCTCATGGTCCAGCATTTATTACGGAGACAAATTATATTATTTATGACCCAAACTGAATTCGAACAAAACTGAATTATACTGCTCATGGTCCAGTATTTAATTCGGAGGCAAATTATATTATTTATGACCCGAACTGAATTCGAACAAAACTGAATTATACTGCTCATGGTCCAGCATTTAATACGGAGACAAATTATATTATTTATGATCCAAACTGAATTCGAACAAAACTGAATTATATTGCTCATGGCCCAGCATTTAATACGGAGACAAATTATATTATTTATGACCCGAACTGAATTCGAGCAAAACTGAATTATATTTCTCATGGTCCAGCATTTAATTCGCAGACAAATTATATTACTTATGATCCAAACTGAATTCGAACAAAATTGAATTATATTGCTCATGGTCCAGCATTTAATACGGAGACAAATTATATTATTTATGACCCGAACTTAATTCGAACAAAACTGAATTATACTGGTCATGGTCCAGCATTTAATACGGAGACAAATTATATTATTTATGACCCAAACTGAATTCGAACAAAACTGAATTATACTGCTCATGGTCCAGCATTTAATACTGAATTCGAGACAAATTTATACGGAGACAAATTTATTTATGACCCAAACTGAATTCGAACAAAACTGAATTATACTGCTCATGGTCCAGCATTTAATACGAAGACAAATTATATTATTTATGACCCAAAAATTCGAACAAAATATTATTTATGGACGGAGACCAAACTGAATTCGAACAAAACTGAATTATACTGCTCATGGTCCAGCATTTAATTCGGAGACAAATTATATTATTTATGACCCAAACTGAATTCGAACAAAACTGAATTATACTGCTCATGGTCATTTAATGCAAATTATATTATTTATGACCCAAACAGAACAAAATTTAATTCATGGTCCAGCGGAGGCAAATTATATTATTTATGACCCAAACTGAATTCGAACAAAACTGAATTATACTGCTCATGGTTCAGCATTTAATTCGGAGGCAAATTATATTATTTATGACCCAAACTGAATTCGAACAAAACTGAATTATACTGCTCATGGTCCAGCATTTAATTCGGAGGCAAATTATATTATTTATGACCCAAACTGAATTCGAACAAAACTGAATTATATTTCTCATGGTCCAGCATTTAATTCGGAGGCAAATTATATTATGACCCAAACTGAATTCGAACAAAACTGAATTATACTGCTCATGGTCCAGCATTTAATTCGGAGGCAAATTATATTATTTATGACCCAAACTGAATTCGAACAAAACTGGCAAATTCGGAGGCAAATTGTATTATTTATGACCCAAACTGAATTCGAACAAAACTGAATTATACTGCTCATGGTCCAGCATTTAATTCGGAGGCAAATTGTATTATTTATGACCCAAACTGAATTCGAACAAAACTGAATTATACTGCTCATGGCCCAGTATTTAATTCGGAGGCAAATTGTATTATTTATGACCCAAACTGAATTCGAACAAAACTGAATTATATTCAGTATTTAATTCGGAGGCAAAATTATTTATGACCCAAACTGAATTCGAACAAAACTGAATTACATTGCTCATGGTCCAGTATTTAATTCGGAGGCAAATTATGTTATTTATGACCCAAACTGAATTCGAACAAAACTGAATTATACTGCTCATGGTCCAGCATTTAATACGGAGACAAATTGTATTATTTATGACCCAAACTGAATTCGAACAAAACTGAATTACATTGCTCATGGTCCAGTATTTAATTCGGAGGCAAATTATGTTATTTATGACCCAAACTGAATTCGAACAAAACTGAATTATACTGCTCATGGTCCAGTATTTAATTCGGAGGCAAATTATATTATTTATGACGCAGACTGAATTCGAACAAAACTGAATTATATTGCTCATGATCCAGTATATAATACGGAGACAAATTATATTATTTATGACCCAAACTGAATTCGAGCTAAACTGATTTATATTGCTCATGGTCCAGCATTTTATTCGGAGACAAATTATATTATATATGACCCGAACTAAATTCGAACAAAACGTATGGCCCATGACTCAATTTGGACAAAATATACGCAATTATATTGTCTATGGTCCAACACCGAGTTCGAAAAAACAATAATATTGCTCATTGTCCGACACTGAATTCGGACAAATATGAATTATATTGCCCATGGTCTAACACAGAATTCGGAGACAAGTAATTGAACCGATTATTTTTTAAAGGTCACATGTCCACTTTTGTCTATTTTACAGGAGAAGCAAAAAACGGTTTTTTTGCTAACTGTACTTTGTAGTGTAATCAGATATTTTTCATTCGATGACAAAGGTGTTAAGTTACATTTACATACATAAATTAATGGTAACATCACTAAAACTTAAATGTAAAAAAATAATATTTATAATGGACTTGTGTCCTTTGAATAATAAACAATAAGTAAAACGCAATAAAATGCATTTTTATGTCCTTAAATGTGTTTTAACTATTATTGACTAACAAATATTTAAGAATATAACCATTAAAAACATTATTTTGCTACGGCAATATATTTTATTTCTGAAATAAAGCAATTTAAAAGCATAAAAGCTTTTAAGTTTCTTCATTAAACACTTCCTCTGAAGTTTTCAGTCATCTTCATTGTTTTTTTTTCTTCTATCGGCTACTGAGGAATTTCTTCATAAAATTAAAGATATTCAGAAAGTACATACTGCATAACTTGACTGACATCTTCAACTTTCTTCTTATTTATTGCAACTTTTCCATAATATGATTTACTTTAAAGTAGTTTCAAGTCATTAGGATACATTACATTAGTTCTGTGCAGTAACTAGAATGTATGTCATTACTCCATAAATATATTCACAATGCCTAGCATCAAAAACCATCACTGAATACTGTGAAATTTAAAATTACATTTTCTGATTTTTAGGCACTTCTTTTCCTAATGATTCACCTACTCGCCATTTTGTAACTGTTGTAAACAAAGAATGGAATCGTGAGATTTTATATTGTACATCGTGCAAAGAATGATGGAAAAGAATAGAGTTTGTTACTGATAGGTCACATGTCCTGAACACGTGCCTTTTCAATACTAAACGGAAACTTCTTTACACTGTTACATTCGGTAGAGTGTACATACTTGTGTCTTTTCTTCAGCAAACAGTGTGCTACACTAACAAGAATGCTGCGTGTTCAGTTCAAAGTGTGTCATGGCTCGCTGTATGACGTCATGTGGCTAGCCGATGAGCCTAGAAAATTCAAGGCGTATTACCTATGTGCCAGAGAAGTTGCATAGCAAGTACGGCGTTCATTATGAAGAGTACTTACCAATACGTACAGTAACTCCAGTAGTGGCAGGAATGTGAACTGTTTGGAAACACGTACTAGGGTGAATTTTTTACTTACTGTCGCGATATGGGGAGAGGGTTAAGACGATTACTTTCGTAAAGTATTTGTTGACATTAACTTCGATGGTCAACATGGACACGGAGCATTTGATTTGTATTGTGGAATGTTACCGTACGCAACCGATGATAACAAATACCCTGCGTACGACTTGCCGGCGCAAAACACAGTTCGAAAGAGGTTATGGTAGCACACAGACCGTACAGGCCGCCATCTGTTGCTACGACGTTCAAGTTATACCGTACACCAGTGGTTGCCAAACACCACGAAATTGTGACGTAATAGAAATGCAACCCACACATCACTATCGCAGGGAGAGGGGTGAAGTGGGTATCTCCTCAGGTAATGTAGTGAATGGCAATGCAGAGACGGACTGTGACCAAAAAAACAAAAACAATATAATATTCTTCTGCTTATTAACTACACACACTTTTTCTGTGTTAACTTTTATCCTCCTCTTCATTATTTTTGTATTAGTAATAAAATAAAATATATTTTCTTATTTACCATAAAAAGAACGTGTACTTTACAGCAGATATTTGAAAAAGCCGATAGTTTTTATTACTTGTTTATTAATGAAATATTCAAATTACACTACATATTCCGAAAAAAAAGTCGACGTTTTTACACCGATTAAGACATAGAAGCCGATACTTTTTATTGTCTGTTTATTAATTAAATATTCAAGTTACAGGTAAGGACGTGATAGTTTTCATAACAAGAAGAATAATGACAACGTACATTGTTCTTTTATACTTCATTTAAAATTTTACAACAACTTAAGTATCTCATATTTTTGTCATCTGCACAAAAGAAATACTGTTCCTCCCATGCTCCTTAAAATTAAGTTTTTACATATTATCTGTTTTCTGTTTTGGAAAAGATATCGAAACATATTATCCTTCACATTTGTCACATTATATGTGTACGTCCGCTGCTGATAAATGTCTTTACTTATATCGAAGTGAAGGCTGTAAACAGAAGGTGAGGGTATGATGCCATGGTTACGCTTGAGTGGAGGCAGGGGCATGTGTCGCGACACAGCTTTTGGCAATCACTGCCGTACACGTTCTCAAGTTCACATTGAACGCCTTGATTAATAGGCAACTTCTCTGACATAAAAGCTGAAACTCGCTTCAAATTTCTGACTCACAACAGTGACGTTATGACACACTTTGAAATGAACACCCAGTATAATGGTGGTCATATATCAATTTGTCAAAAAAGTGGACATGTGACCTTTCAATAATAATCGATTCAATTATATTCTTCTTGTTCCTACATTGAATAGGGACAAATATTAATAATTATGCTAGTGGCCCGACTCATGGAAAATTTGTGCGCGGTTCAATGTTCTTTGTTTTTATACTTACTGAGGACTGCGCGACAGATAATATTCCTGCTGTTGTTTTTAGGAAAATTGTGACGTAACATATATCTCTTTATTGTACCTAGTCACGTCAAAATTTTGATTATCTCTGAACGTCCTCTGCGTATATCAACCGATGTAGCACGGCGACATGGCGTGTCGTTTTTATCGTATTATTTTCTGAGTTAATTTTTTACTCGCATTAATTTTAGCACTAATTAAAATTAACATACTGCTTTCTTTATCGTTGCGAAACTCTGTATTGTTTACTGAGTTGTTTTTATTTTACATTGTTCTGTCATTCTCCATGCAGCTATTTGGAGTACTTGTGTGATATTGGTAGGATTTGAAGGGCATCGTTAAATGAAATATAGTAGAACTTGGTTATAACATGTTCCGAGGGACTTGAAAAATTGTGTAGTTAATTATAAACTAGTGTCGTCGTAAACGAGATGTACTGTACATGTACTGTATTATGCTATCAGAAAAAGGGAGATGGGGAATTCTTATTTTGACATCATACGAGTATTATGTCTCTTTGCAAATCTGTTGAAGTACTGTAGACTATCTGAACTGCAGAGGTACCGGTAATATTCAAGTATGTCAGTGCCGACTATAAAGGTGGAGGTGGGAGTAGGAAATTTTCTTCCTTTCCTACTTTCTTTCTTTCTTTCTTTCTTTCTTTCTTTCTTTCTTTCTTTCTTTCTTCAGTCTTTCTTTCTTTCTTTCTTTCTTTCTTTCTTTCTTCAATCTTCCTTTCTTTCTTTAGTCTTTCTTTCTTCCTTACTTTCTTTCTTTCTTTCTTTCTTTCTTTCTTCAGTCTTTCTTTCTTTCTTCCTTTAGTCTTTCTTTCTTTCTTTCTTTCTTCAATCTTTCTTTCTTTCTTTAGTCTTTCTTTCTTTCTTTCTTTCTTTCTTTCTTTCTTTCTTTCTTCCTTACTTTCTTCCTTGCTTTCTTTAGTCTTTCTTTCTTTCTTCCTTTAGTCTTTCTTTCTTTCTTCCTTTAGTCTTTCTTTCTTTCTTCCTTACTTTCTTCAATCTTTCTTTCTTTCTTCCTTACTTTCTTCCTTTCTTTCTTTAGTCTTTCTTTCTTTCTTTCTTCAATCTTTCTTTCTTTCTTCCTTACTTTCTTCCTTTCTTTCTTCAGTCTTTCTTTTTTTCTTCCTTACTTTCTTCCTTTCTTTCTTCAGTCTTTCTTTCTTTCTTTCTTCCTTACTTTCTTCCTTTCTTCCTTTAGTCTTTCTTTCTTTCCTTTCTTTCTTTCTTTCTTTCTTTCTTCAGTCTTTCTTTCTTCCTTAGTTTTTTCCTTTCTTTCTTTCTTTCTTCAATCTTTCTTTCTTTCTTTACTCTTTTTTATTTCTTTCTTTATTTCTTTCTTTCTTTCGTCCCTCTTTCTTTCTTTCTTTCTTTCGTCCCTCTTTATTTAGTCTTTTTTATTTATTTCTTTCTTTCTTTCGTCCCTCTTTCTTTCTTTAGCCTTTTTATTTCTTTCTTTCTTTCGTCCCTGTTTCTTTCTTTAGTCTTTTTTATTTATTTCTTTCTTTTTTCGTCCCTCTTTCTTTAGTCTTTTTATTTCTTTCTTTCTTTCGTCCCTTTTTGTTTCTTTCTTTCGTCCCTCTTTCTTTCTTTCGTCCCTCTTTCTTTCTTTCTTTAGTCTTTTTTATTTCTTTCTTTCTTTCGTCCCTCTTTCTTTCTTTCTTTGTCTTTTTTATTTATTTCTTTCTTTCTTTCGTCCCTCTTTCTTTCTTTCGTCCCTCTTTCTTTCTTTAGTCTTTTTTCTTTCTTTAGTCTTTTTTCTTTCTTTCTTTCTTTCTTTCTTTCTTTCTTCTCTCTTTCGTCCCTCTTTATTTCTTTAGTCTTTTTGATTTCTTTATTTCTTTCTTTCTTTCTTTCGTCCCTCTTTCTTTCTTTCTTTCGTCCCTCTTTCTTTCTGTAGTCTTTTTTATTTCTTTCTTTATTTCTTTCTTTCTTTCTTTCTTTCGTCCCTCTTTCTTTCTTTAGTCTTTTTTCTTTCTTTCTTTCTTTCGTCCCTCTTTCTTTCTTTAGTCTTTTTTCTTTCTGTCTTTCTTTCTTTCTGTCTTTCTTCAGTCTTTCTTCCTTTCTTTCTTTCTTCAGTCTTTCTTTATTTATTTATTTCTTTTTTCTTTCTTCCTTTCTTTCTTTCTTTCATTCTTTCTTTCTTCAGTTTCTCTTTCTTTATTTCTTCCTTTCTTTCTTTCTTTAGTCTTTCTTCCTTTCTCTCTCTCTCTTTCTTTCTTTCTTTCTTTCTTCTCTTTCTTCCTTCTTTATTTCTATCTTTCTATATTTCTTTCTTCTTGTTTTCCTTTCTTTTTTCCTTCGTTGTTAACGAGAATTGTTTGAAAAATATTTCCTTGGTCTATTCTTAAAATTTTTTTTATGTCTCACAGTCTGACGTTACTCTGTAAGGAATTTCAAAGTCGAACAACAGCCACAGTGAAAGAAGATGAGTATGAAGATGTTTGGTGGGTGGGACTGGATAATATTGAGAAGTGTTGTGATCGTATGTCTAGATTATAGTGGGTGGATAAATTTTGGAAACGAGACGCGAGATAGACAGGAGTGGAGAAATGCAGTATATGAAAGAGAAGGGAAAGACAGTGGATTTTCCTACGATCTTCTAGACGGAGCCAGGACAACATTTCGAAGGATGGTGTTACGTGATCAGCCTGGCGAATATTGCAGACGAAACGGACGCACATATTATGAACGCAATGCGTATAAGAAGATGAAACTGCACTCATGCCGGAAATAAAAGCGGGTCTATTGAATATACATCTAGAAGCATTATCCTTCGAATGAACATTTAGATAACATCTCAAATTACTCGTCTAAAGAAAGGCACAGTTGCAGTCGGGAAGCACTGCAAGAAGAAGAGGAAATTAAGTAGTAATTGACATGAGAACATTTTTGAAGAAGATTAGAAAGCCAAGAACAGTTGAATAGCAAACAAAAAGTATTCTCGGTGAAATGATAATTTTCTTACCGGAGAGAGTCTGCGAAAAAATGCATAGTACTTTCATGACTCTGAAGTCTATGTGTGTCACTTTTTAGCGCTGTAATGCGAGCAGACATTGTTCATAAATTTTAAGATTATATCTGTTAGTTTTTTGTTGGTGTAATTTGTACACTCGTATTAGTATTTCACGGTCTGTTACCTCTGCAACACGAAATATAAAGCAATCCGTCTTCATTCACGTGTTAGCGTTCTCTGCTGCAAATCCATTAGTCTCAGATTCAATCATCATAGAGAAATGAATCTCTCATAGAAATTGGATAAATCGTCGTTATCATCATCATGGTAGGCCTATGGGTATAGGCCAGTGCCTGTTCGGCTTCAAAGGTTTCTCCACGTTTCATTGGTCGTCTCTGACTCCTTTGGGAATTCTAGAGTCATCCATTCTATACACATGCTGTATCCAATCCAGGCTGTAGTCGTCTATTTTATAATTGTTGTTTGTTGTTTAGTCAACTGTCCAAACACAGGTTGGAATCTCATAAGTGACACCAATAAGGCATCATTCATAAGGCAACTACATTCATTCATTCATTCATTCATTCATTCATTCATTCATTCATTCATTCATTCATTCATTCATTCATTCATTCATTCG
>JAJSOF020000011.1:22685308-22797808 GCA_025594305.2 Periplaneta americana | reverse complement strand
AATATTTCAATATCCGAGAACTTCATCACTATACAATTTTGTTATTCTAGGTTTAATTTGTAATTCAGTAAATATAAAAATATTCTTTGTTTTTCTATGATAAATTATCTAGCTTTCATTAGTCAGGTAATCTTTTGGTACTTTGATTTTTATTGTAATTCTAATTGTAAATTTAATATTGTAATTTTATTTGTAAATGTAACTTTAAATCTAATACTAATTGTAAATTTATTCTTCATATTATAGTTGGAATCTCCTGGGAGAGGGGCAGAGAAGGCCTGACGACCTTATCTCTACCAGGTTAAATAAATAAATACCACTACTACTACTACTACTACTACTACTACTACTACTACTACTACTACTACTACTTCTATCTTCAAAGTACCTATCTTCACTAGATAGGCCTAATAGCTGAACTTCTTACTAAAAGTTTACTTTATAAACAGAAAATAGGCATGCTGTATCGATACAACTTATTAAAATGCAGTAAATAATAGAAAACGCGCAACCAATAAACTCCGAATGAGCAAAGCTCCATTCACGTGACGTCTTTCGTTTTGCATACGAACCTGAAGTTACATCAGTAACGTAAACAGCTAACGTCATCATTTATCCCGTGTTTCTTAAACCTGTAGCCGCCTCTTGGCAATGTTTTGGTGTCTCAACTTCGTTTCCTATTCATTACTCCATATGCGACGCTTAACATCTTGGGTGTCTCTGCCCTGCTATTGCAAAATTTCGCTCCTGTTAGTGTTCTGAGAAATGTATTTCCGCTGTTTAAACTGATACTCAATAGTTTACATTAGTGTTCTATGAAATTTATTTCCCCTGTTTAAACTGTTACTTAAGGGGAGAGGATGGTATTTTTTGGTGAAAAATGAGTAAATTAAAAAAAAATTATTTAAAATACTCTGTGATATGTATGGAATGCACAGTACAGGGACATCATTTTATTTTTACTAACACTTTTAATATTGACCTGGCTATACCTTTGGATCAACGCCGTTTGCTACCCCCTTCCACGACTAGAGTTCGATGATACTGGCGTAATATACAAACAAATCACCTTACTAAGTATAGGAGGGAATAAAAGTAGTTCATCCATTTATGTAAACTAGGAAATATCGCGCTTTTGAGTTTGATCATTTTCATTAGGTTTTTGTTTAATCAAAATACAGTACAGTATTAAAAATGAGTGTTTTTACTCACGAACTGAGCTGTCCATGTGGAGGTATTCATTATGTAGTGTATATTATACAGGGACATCACTTTATTTTTACCAACATTTTTAACATTAACCTGGCTATACTCGGAAACACTGTTGCCCCCTTCCATTACAGGAGTTTGATGTTACTAGTGCAATATGTAAACAAATCATTTTACTAGGTATAGGAGGAGAGAAAAGTAGTGTATCCATTTATGTTGTAGGGAAATACGATATTACGATTTTCAGTTTGATCACCACTTTTACGGAATTTATCAAAATACAGCAGAGTAGTAACATTTTTTTTTAACTCAACTTTTCAGGTGGCTATGTTCGTTATGTAATGTCTACTTTATTTAGCATATTAATTATTGATGTTAACATCCTGTACAATATAGAGAGTGCACTTAAATTGAGGGGGTCATAAGTAAAGGGCTGTAAGTGCACTTAAGTTACGTTTGAGAAAATGGGGTTTAAATATTTAAGCTTTCGTAAAATCGGTGAAATTTTTATTAAAATTTTAATGTGTGATGCGATTAAAATATCCCTTTGCCACTAAAATTTTAGATACTTTAGCTTACACTGGATGCACTTAACTCATGTTATTACAAATGTCACTAGTATCCCTTTGCTTCTAGCCACCTCAATTCAAAATAAGCTAATCTGAATTTTTAAGCAAGTTGCTGAAAATGGTTGCCGTTCATTACAATGCAGGCTTCAATTCTTTACGCATATTATTAAAAACATTTCGAAGGATATTATCTGAAATTGAATTTATCGTTTCTTGAATATAATTTTTAGTATGATATTATTAATATAGGTTCTTTCTTCTATAGAAAACGCAACCATATTTCTGAAACACACTATACACTGCAGTGTTTACTTCACGCTTGAAGACTTCGAATGCAACAGCGGCCGTAAGTTTGTGTGTCTGACGGGAGCAAGGACATTAGTGAAGGGGTGAGAGTGAAGTACATTCAGAAATGCAGGTACAATAAAAATTCAAGTAAAAATAAAATAATGTCCCTGTACTATCTACAGTACATTGGCGTACAATATAGAGAATGAAGTTAAATTGAAAAATAATCATAATATGGATATTTAAACACATTTTTGAAAATGGTGGCCGTTCATTTCGATACAGGCTTCAGTTCTAATATGCATATTATCGCACTATAGACTATTGTACCTAATTCCAATTATCAGTTTCGTCCTTCGTAACTAGTAACTCATGTTGAAATAACTCTGTATTACTCTATAAAGAGTAGGTCTACCTTACGTACTATAAATTCAATCTTCACTTCTGCCCGATCCGAAAAGATAAAATTATTCAGACATGCTATCTACTGTCCATCCAACTGGTTATGTCGTAGGGTCGTAAAAAGGGGGGAAATCACGTGACAGTTAATTAATTAACGAGGCCCTTTTATTTAAGTTATTTTAAACGGTTATATAATATTACGTAGACGTCCAATTCCTAACAGAAATTAATGTTCTCACAAAAGAGCTAAGACGACAGCCCAGCCATTAGCTGGCGAATAAAAGCTGGTGGGGAAACCGGAATACGACGTAGGCAAATGGACGACAGTACCTGTGCGAAAATAATTCATTATTGAAAGTTCTTTCGTCACTGGAAAATGCAAACATATTTTTGGAACGTACTGTTTACTATGACCGTAAGGCGGTCTTGTATCTGTGTGGAGGGCGGTTGAACTTCATTAGCAGAAGGGGTGGGAGTGAAGTATATTCAAAAACTCAGGTGCAATAAAAATTGAAATAAAATAAAATGATGTCCCTGTATAATATTTTGTGCGTATTTGTGCCCTTATCAGACGTTGAGACGCCATTTTTAATCTTCTTGCGTTATGGATTTTTAAATCAATCGCTCACGTTTATTGTTGTTTCCGGTAAATTGAATTAAAAAAAAATTCTTTAAATACTGTTTGATATGTGTGGAATGCATTGCATAACATTTTTTCTGTATTTGTGCCCTTATCGAATGTTGAGACGCCATTTTTAAACTTCCTGCGCTATGGATTTTTAAATCACTCGCTCCCTTTTATCGATTTACGATAACTTCATTTTTTTGCTGCATTGTCAGACGAAAATGGATATAACTTCTGAACTATTAAAAATATACATGCATGAAATTTAGAACACACATTCTTTAGACTATTAGGAAACTTTTCTCTGTAACAGTATTTTGTTAATTGATTTCATTTTAACTACGTCCATTTGTTTGCAAGAAAGGAATTTAGAAAAGTGTTATTAAATTTTAATTGCTTATTTTACAAACGTAGGGACTAATATCAAAATTCTGTTACAGACAGTTTGTAGAGCATGCTTTTGCAAGTACATTGCAAGAAACTGGATGAATCTACCTTTAAAAATGGTTTAGATATACAGTAGAAACTCTATTATCCGTGGTAATGAAAGGGGTGGGCTGAACGGTTAATCGAAAATATCTGACAATCCGTACCATAAAACATTTTCGTAAATTTAGTGAATAATGCTTACACTTTCGTAATTTTCTCTATGGCCTTGTATTCAACATGCTGGGTAGTGTACCAGAAATTCACTGATTTATGTCTGGTTGTTAACTATGAGTTTTTAAGGGGCAAGAAAACTCTTTGTAATGACTTCTGTGGGAAGATAGGATTAGTGAAGGTCTCATGTTGTATATGTACATACTTTATACACTTTAGCCTCGATTTTTTATTAAATTGCACACGGTTGTAACACCAGACTTGTATTTTGAGATGAACCACAATTTCTCGTTCCCCAAACCACTCTATTTGCACTTTTTTATATTTAGTGCAACACGATTTCTTTTGATACCCATGGAAGACATTTTATATAGAAGTTATACAGTACTACAACTCCAACAGTAGACCATACTGTGTAAGGGTTAATGTCTTGTAATAACCCTCTCTAGAAAAAATAACGTGCTAATATAATGCACAGTACTTCATAAAAAAAAGTCCGAGAGAAAGTCAGTCCGATAATCCACCAATCGGTTAATAGAGAGACGGATAATCGGGGTTCTACTGTATCGGTTTTAGTAAAATCCTGCATTGGGTATATTTTTTTCAAATATGGGCCCCAGATATATATTTTTTCAAAATATATATTTTTCGTTGAGTTGCTACAGGTATGAGATCTCTACATACAAAAAATTAATATTTTACACCAAATAGGAAAAAAGTTTTAAAAAATACCATCCTCTCTCCTTAATAGATTAATTTCTCCACAAAAAATTTCAGGTTCAATCAGTGAAATGTGGAGAGACTGAGTGAGACAAGTGTCCTAATGGCTTGGAGTTCTCGTAGTTTCTTCCCGACAGCCACATATCTCCTTGCAAGGACGCGTGCTCACATATTTTCCTGTTGTTTTCCGTAGCTTGTGTCATCATCACCCGTCACTTGTCACCTCGTAAACCTGGCTGATGAAACCGGCCTTGCATACTGTACAAAAAGTTAGAGTTGTCTAATTTTATGACTCTCTTCGCAAGAACGAACACGTGACTTGAGCCTCGTCGATTATCTGACACGTTCAATCGGTGGAGCAAATACGCTACAATTCTGTTGAACAGTCTCGTGGCGTATTTACACGTTAAGAACATTGCGTGTTGCCGCAGACTATTAAAAGCTCAATTTCCTATCCATAAAATCTGCATTACTTCAGAGAATTTGTAAAAAAAAGTCGCATGCTTGTCGGAGTCGTTCTTTCCATGTCTGTTGATGTAGCTTGTGGGCAAATGTGCGAGTAGCAAAAAACCTTTCGTGTCCCCGTGTCATTCCACGCACAACTCTTACCTTGTAGAGGTTTGCAGTCCTGCTTTGCATAGCTTCTGCTTTCGGGATACCACAGAAAGTGATAGCACAGAAAGACCTACAGGGACATAATTTTATTTTTACTTCAATTTTTATTGTACCTGATTTTTTTTAATGTACTTTACTCCCACCCCTTCTACTAATGAAGTTCAACCGTCCTCCACACAGAACCAAGACCGCATATGCAGTCATAGTTGCCTTACTGTCATAGTAAACAGTACTTTCCAAAAATATGTTCGCGTTTTCCAGTGACGAAAGAGCTTCCAATATTGAATCATTTTCGCACAGGTACTGTCGTCCATTTGCCTACGTCGCATCCTGGTATCCCCCACCTGCTTCTATTCGCCTCTTTGTAAAGGCTAGTGGCTGGGCTGTCTTAGCTCTTTTCTGAGAACATTAATTTCTGTTAGGAATTATACCCATACAATTGTTTAAAATAACTTAAATAAAAGGGCCTCGTTAAGTAATTAATTGTCACGTGATTTCCTCCCTTTCTACGACCCTGCAACATAATCAATTGGACGGACAGTAGATAGCATGTCTGAGTAATTTTATGTTTTTGAATCGGGCAGAAGTGAAGATTGAATTTACAGTACGTAAGGTACTCTTTTATAGAGTAGGCACAGAATTATTTTAACATGAGTTACTGATACGAAGTACGAACCTGGTAATCGTAATTACGTACAATACTCTATAGTGCGATAATATGCACATTAGAACTGAAGCCTGTATCGAAATGAACGGCCACGATTTTCAAAAATGTGTTTAAATATCCACATTATGAATATTTTTCAATTTAACATCATTCTCTATATTGTACGCTAATATGCTGTAGACAGTATAATATACACTGCATAATGAATACGTCCGCATGGATAGCTCAGTTCGTGAGTAAAAACACTCATTGGTAATACTGTACTGTATTTTGATTAAACAAAATCTAATGAAAATTATCAAACTCAAAAGCGTGATATTTCCTTGTTTACGTAAATTGATGAACTACTTTTCTTTCCTCCTATACCTAGTAAAGTGATTTGTTTGCATTTTAGGCCAGTATCATCAAGCTCCAGTCATGGAAGGGGGTAGCAAACGGTGTTTCCAGTTCTCAATCGTTGATCCAAAGGTATAGCCAGGTTAATATTAGAATTGTTATTAAAAATAAAATGATGTCCCTGTAGAATAGACATGAAATCAGAACACTAAGAAAAGAGGGTTTATGGAAAATTTTACTGAATAAGTCCTAATTTACAGTATATTTAGGTATCCAAAGAGTAATAAAGTCTGAGCGGGGCATTATTGTATTAGATTATTTCAAGCAGAACTTCATTATTAAGTCCTTAGTGACATTTCATACAGGTTAGAGTTAAATTTGTTCACATGAAGCAAACATTATGAAGTCAGCGTCTGAATACTGGTTTTCAGAATCAAATTCGTATTAATTTTAATCAAATTTTCAGTTACTTCATGAAATAAAGGTATTTTGTTAAATATTTACCACATTTTGAGAAACACCATAAGTCAAATATTTTCAAACATGAATATTAAGTCATATTCAATTTGTTTAAATATTCTTTTGCATACAGAAATATTCGTTATGTTTTTACCAATATTTCCTACTTAAAATATTCCAATTCTTAATTCATGCATTTCCTTTAAATAGTTTCTTGTGTTTCTCAAAAACTTTGTATTTCGTGACTTAAAGGATTTCTAAAAAAAAAAAAAAAAAAAAAAACCGATTCAAATGTCGAGATGTTACCTAAAATAAATGGGAAATGGACCTAATTCATTCCCTTCCAATTCCACTCTCTACTTTCCTTAACCTATTTTTCTAAGTTATTACAGATGTCTGTGTTCTTCTTGGAATCACATTCTTCGCCAATTGACTCCGTCATTGATATTGATTTCTGCCAAGCGGCCTAACCTCTTCAGTTTAATGCTTGTGCCCAAAAGAAGAAATTAGAAGTTGTTAGTTTTAATTAGTGACACAAGATCTATACACAATATAACCAATTATTATTTAGGAGAGGAGGCAGGATACCGGCAAATGCAAACCTTATGTTGGAAAATGAACCACTAAAAATAGTGAACAAATTAAGATATCTGGGACTATCGATTGAGACCACAGCATCCTCATTCAACGTACACATCCAGGAGAGAACGGCAGCAGCAGTCAGAGCAATCTTCCCCATCAAGAAATTGTCATCACTAAGTTTGGATACAGCAATGAAACTCTTCCATACAATAATAGCACCCGTAGTTACATATGGACTAGAAATGATTTGGGACAAGTTATCAATCAGCGATATGGAAAGAATCGAAAAAGTCAAGACCAGATTTCTGAAGAGAGCACTCGGAGCAGGAAAATCCGCACCCAACAGATACATGTGCTTACTTGCTAGAGAAACCTTCTTTATAGAGGATCTAAGGATGGAAATGGCCTTACCATCCAACGAATCCTACAACGAAGTTATCGCACGGAGGACGACAAAGCAGAGTGGAGTCTGTAGTAATTTCTTCTGCACAGATGCCATGATTTACAGTAGAACCTATATTATCCGTGGTAATGAAGTGGATGGACTGAACGGTTAATAGAAAAAATCGGATAATCCGCACCATGAAAGATTTTGTAATTTCCTCCATTGTCTTGTATTTAACTCGCCATGTAGTGGATCAGAGTTCACTAATTTAAATCTGGTTATAAATGACGGGTTTTTAAAGGACAAGGAAGTCCTTTGTAATTACTGTCTCAGGAAAGACAGGAATAAAGAAGGTCTCATGAACGAATCAAATACCTTGGGATTAATTTTTCTGATGAAATTAAGTTTGACATTGCCAAAGTAATCAATAATTTAAATAATAAGATCCAAGCTTTAACATCTACTTATCTTCTGAAACCAGAACAAAAACTCAATGTTTTAAATATGTATATTTGGCCTATACTTGTTTATCCTCTGCAAAATGCTCCCCTTCACCAGCTTTCTCGAAGATGTGGATAAGTTAATTAAAAGTTCGGTGAAGGAAATTTTATGTTTGCCAGGAGACACGCCCGACGCGATGTTATACACCGAACGTAAATATAAGGGTCTCAGCCTTTTCAAAGCTCAATGGGAAGCATATTTACAGCATCTCAATATTTGCAACACATTATTGAGAACCTCGAATCCTCTTGTCGTTTCTACAAGGAACATAGCAGCAGAAAAGAAAGTATGTTCCAGGAAGTTAAAAATTCCACCTGAAGATTTGGATATAAGTAACATCAATGTCCATAAACTACGACAAAATCTTAGGAAACAAGAGTACGACAAATGGTGTGCGCTTCCACATAAATGAAAAGGTGTTATTTTATTTCAAGAATATACTCCCGGAAATAAATGGATTTTTTCTAAGGAGGATCTGTCTTCCTCTGAATGGCGGGACGCAATTAAGATGAATGCTAACGTAGCACCAGTGAGAAGTCTTCATGGGAGATCCTTGGACGGTTTCCGTTGCAGATACTGCAACGAGATTGAAACCTTAGCACACGTCCTAGGATCCTGTCAGCAAGGAGAACTCCTGAGAAATTCACGCTATCATAACATCCGAAAACTAATAGCACAAGCCCTTAGAAACAAATCCTTCGAGGTCCATGAAGAGGTGCACTGCGTTGCGTCTGAAGGCGGCGGAATTAGAAGAGCGGACATCGTGGCTCTAGACAAGACTAATAGTAAAGGCTTTATACTGGACCCAACTGTTAGATTTGAGATGAGCCAGACCCAACCATCCGAGGTCAACAAAGAAAAACAACAAATTTATGAGCCTACTATTCCGTATTCTTCGAGAAAAATATCAGATGGAAGGCACCTGGGAAGTACATGGTTTAATGATCGGAGCGAAGGGCACCATCCCACGATCACCTGTAAACACTATCAAAACATTTGGAATCCATGACATCATTCCAAAAATAATTACTTCAACCATTAAAGGGTCTGTGGCAATTCTGAAAAATCATTTATACGGAATATCATAATACCCCCCCCCTTTTCTATTCGTTAGTGTGTGATTGTTACATATATATGTACAAATTTATTATTTCTTAAACTTAAGCTCCTAGTTCACATTTCAATTTGACTCATCTATCTTACTGTAATCGTTACTATTCTTATATGTGTGTTATTCTGTGTTTTTGGCAACCCAGGATGCCTGGGCAGACTATTTCTTGAAATAAATTATATATATACATACTTTTTTACTCTTCATCCTTGTTTTTTTATTAAATCGCGCAATTGTAATTCCAATCTCGTATTCTGATGCGAGATGAGCCACAGTTTTTCTTTCTCGAACCGTTCAATTATCTCCATTTTTTCGATACTTAGCACAACACGTTTTCTGTTAACACCCGTGGAAGACATTTTATATACAAGTTATACTATAGAAAGGCAATTCGAACAGTAGACAATGCTGTGTGACGATAAAGGCTTGTAATAAAACACTATAGCAAAAAATATGTAGAACCTACTAACATAGTCTAGTATATACAGTCACGAAGCTCGAGTTGTGAGGGTACTAGGAACAATAGACTATGTCGGTACTATTTCGTATTGTCTGTAATGAGGCGATAGTAGCGATCCTAGTGGTTAGCAACTATCTATGGATGCATATTCCCTACGTATTGAGCTTCGTGACTGTATATACTAGACTGTGCTACTAATATGATATACAAAATAACTTAGTGCTTTATATAAGTTATTTATTTCTGAAGAAAAAAAAGCGCGAGATATAGACAGTCGGATAATCCGCCAATCGGTTAATAGGGTGACGGATAATCGGGGTTGTACTGTACAGGGATTGGACCAAACCGAACCAACCGCAAAGATATGCCATCGTTGGACTCGCAATACACGGATATCACCACAAAATGTGTCAAAACTTAAGATTCCACCAACCTGATGAGAAATGCGTGTGTAAATTCTGTGAAAAAAAAGTGTGAACTCTGTCACTTCTCAGAGTGCAGAAATAGAATAGGAACGCTAGCTGACCTCACCAAAGACATAATATAAACAGTGCAGTGTGACAAACTTTAATGCCCCTTCGAGCGCACCTTTCTCTTATTATAATATAACCAATTACATAAATCAATTTCTCTCTTAAAATAAAATGTGAATTTTTAGACTAGAATTAAATAAGCTGCTACTTCACAGGTCTAACGGCTTCAGCAGCTGAGTATCCTGATTCTATAACTAACATAGAGGCGCGAGATAATGAATCTACCTGCCATTATGACTCATACTAATTCCACCACTATTTCTTTGTTTATTTGTTTGTATGTGAAATTGAGTCATTTGCTGAGCTTTATCCAGAAATTCTACTACTTGAACGACAGTGAACATCACAAAACTTTATTGACAAAATTCACGCTGGCTGTCTGCATATAGCATACTTTGATAAATATCTCCACATGTTAGTACACGTGACATTTAATGGTCTGTAAGTTTTTCTGCTAACATAATAACACAATTAACGTCAGTTTACCGATCTTTGACACACATTATATAATTTAACACTGATGTATAGTTCCATTACTGGTCGGAAAAAGTGTAAACTTATTACCACAAGCCATAGTCTATGACGCTATCATTGCGTTTAAGTTTTATTGCTTGCTTTGTTTGGTGCTTAATGTGTAAGAAGATAGGCTACGTAATTTTAACTGCATTCAGTAATGGTGAACAGACATGGGTGTTATTTTCTGAAGATACTAGCTTAGTTTTAGAAGGCATTATAATAATCCCAAAATTTGTATTAGAAAACTTAAGACACATTAATGATTACGTGAATCTTCCATACCGCTATGCAATACACACGGGAGAAAAATGTACTTAAATCATTTAAAATAATCCTTAAATTGAAGCACGCCAGTATAGAGACACATGTTATTACTGTGTAATCTACAGTATGCAGAGTGTTAAGGAAAAAGTATCCAATATTTTAGGAAGCGATAGTATGTATCAAAACAAGAAAATAATATCTAATAAACAAACAAATAAATAAATGAGTCAATAAATAAATAAATGAGTCAAAAAATAAATGAGTAAAGGAATGAATAAATAAATAAATGAATGAATAAATGAATAAATAAATAAATGAATGAATGAATGGAATGAATGAATGAATGAATGGAATGAATGAATGAATGAGTGAATGAATGAATGGAATGAATGAATAAATAAATAGATAAATGAATGAATGAATGAATGAGTGAATGAATGAATGGAATGAATGAATAAATAAATGAATGAATGTATAAGTAAATGAATAAATGAATAAGTAAATGAATAAATGAATAAATAAATAAATAAGTCAATAAATAAATGAGTAAATGAAAAAATAAATGAGTAAATAAATAAATAAATAAGTAAATGAATAAATAAATAAATGAGTAAATAAATAAACGAGTAAATAAATAAATAAATAAATGAGTAAATGAATGAATGAATAAATGAATGAATGAATGAATAAATAAATGAATAAATAAATAAATGAATGAATAAATAAATAAATAAATGAGTAAATAAATGAATAAATGAGTAAATGAATAAATAAATGAGTAAATAAATGAATAAATAAATAAATTAGTAAATAAATAAACGAGTAAATAAATAAATAAATGAGTAAATGAATAAATGAATGAATGAATAAATAAATGAATGAATAAATAAATGAATGAATAAATGAATAAATAAGTGAGTAAATAAATGAATAAATGAGTAAATGAATAAATAAATAAATGAGTAAATAAATAAATGAGTAAATAAATGAATAAATAAATAAATAAATGAGTAAATAAATAAATGAGTAAATGAATGAATGAATAAATGAATGAATGAATAAATGAATGAATGAATAAATGAATGAATGAATAAATGAATAAATAAATGAATAAATGAGTAAATAAATAAATAAATGAGTAAACAAATCAATAAATGAGTAAATAAATAAATAAATGAGTAAATAAATCAATGAATGAATTAATTAATGAATAAGTAAATGAATAAATATATGAATGAGTCAATAAATAAATGAGTTAATAAGTAAAGGAGGAAATGAATAAATAAATAAATGAGTGAATAAATGAGTAAATGAGTAAATGAATAAATAAATGAGTCAATAAATAAATAAATGAGTAAATTAATGAATAAATAAATAAATGAATAAATGAATAAACAAACGAATGAATGAATGAATGAATTAATTAATTAATTAATAAGTAAATGAATAAATGATTAAATAAATAAATGAGTAAATAAATCAATAAATGAGTAAATAAATAAATAAATATCTCAAAGCTGCAATGCTGATGTGAGGTCTATGGAATGCAATAAATGAAATTAAATTGCTAGTTGCAGTTTCCTTCCATTCTGTATTTCCTAAAGATTTTATGGGAGATCTGCTGGAGAAAACTACTCTGGGATTTAATTTTTTCCGAGATTTCGATTTATATTAGCATTATTATTATTTTATCATTTCTCTATTCTTTTCATGTATTGCTTCCGTTTCTGAATAGCCTTTACTTTGAAGATAATCACTGCATAAGTTATAACTCTTTACAGTGTTAATTTAGTTGATATGTAAATAAATTAAGGTGATATGTAATTAATTAAGACGATATGTAATTAAGTTGATTTGTAATTGATTAAGGTGATATGTAATTAATTAAGACGTTATGTAATTAAGTTGATTTGTAATTGATTAAGGTGATATGTAATTAATTAAGACGATATGTAATTAATTAAGACGATATGTAATTAAGTTGATTCATTTATTCATTCATTCATTTACCGTACTGACTAGTTTCGACGTGGTGTGCGTCATAGTCCGAAGCCTAGTGAGGTCCCACGCTATCTTCTGGTTTCCTGTTTTGGTGGTGTGTTTTCATGATTGTGTCGAAAAGAGTGTGTGTTCTGAAATTCAATTGAGTGTTCAGGATGTGTTGTGGGTGTGTTTTTGTGTGTTTGTAAGTTTCATATTGTTCTATTGTGTCGAGTTCCGGTTTTTTGGCTAGATGTATAGTATTTTCATGTCAGTGTTTATGTTGCTGTAGTTATAATTGAAGTGTATTGCGTAGATTGAATTGCTGTGTGGTTTGGTTATTGTTAAGTTACTTGGAAAGATGAGCTGTTTATTCATTTATTGAGCTCCAGTTAACGCAATCAGATGACTGGTTTGAGTATCTCAAGATAAATAATGCTTCTTCCTCTATAATCCTTGAAAAGTAGAGGTTTCACATCGTGTTCACTCTTCGTCACGTGAATTTCGCCACGTGTTAAGGTAGTGCTTAAGATCAAGAGTTCGGATAGAAAAGAAATAAAAAGGCCGAACCCTTACACCTACAAAAAATCTGAAAGAAATATCTAATAACAATAATTTTAGTAGATAATACCTCTCATGTTAAATTGTACCGCCAATATAATTATATTTTTTTACCCTTTGGTTAGTAATAGCCATTTGCGGCATAAAAATTTGCAATTATTTCTCTGGCAAATAATTACATAATTATGTCCTTCGTACGTTTATGACCAACAGAGAATATGACACACATGTTAACAACGCAAGAGACTCATAGTGAGTTTATATCGTCTTTCCACGTCCTGAGTTAACGGATAAAACAATCCAGGAAATTGAATTCAACGTCATTGAGATATGTTAACCACTGTGAAGGGCAAAAGTGTGTGGAAAACAATAGTAAAGATTGTTGACGGACATAAATTATATGCTATGAGGTTATTTTAATGTTTCTCTAACAAGTAATATCCCAGTAGATCTTCAATGTATGTAGTGATAGAAATTATTGTAAACTGTCAGATTTGCATATGTACACTATGAACTCTATTTTATTTTATTTTATTGGGTTATTTTACGACGCTGTATCAACATCTCAGGTTATTTAGCGTCTGAATAATGTGAAGGTGATAATGGCGGTGAAATGAGTCCGGGGTCCAGCACCCAAAGTTACCCAGCATTTGCTCGTGTAGGGTTGAGGGGAAAACCCCGGGAAAACCTCAACCAGGTAACTTGCCCCGACCGGGATTCGAACCCGGGCCACCTGGTTTCGCGGCCAGACGCGCTGACCGTTACTCCACAGGTGTGGACTATGAACTCTATCTTTGCAAGTGTGCATATTATGGTAGTGTCCATGGATAAAACTTCTCTGTTGTAATAAAGTAATGTATTGAAGAACAAACATTAACAATAACAGAGTATAAACACTATAATTTTCAAAATTTCTATTAATTATAGATTATTATTTAATTTTTATTAGTTAAAAAGAGTTGGCTGTTATGTGTATGTATGTATGTATGTATGTATGTATGTATGTATGTATGTATGTATGTATGTATGTATGTATGTATGTATTTACTTACTTATTAACACTACAGTTGGGTACTTTCTCCAACCAGGAGATAAACCGTGAAAGGAATGTGCTTACTATCGCGTCATCTATTGGAGCGAAGTAGGTAGATAATATTAGAGTTATAACGTCAGTTTAAAAATCATGCGCTCTCCTGGATATGTTATTTCCTGTATGGAGGGACTAAAAGACCAGGAGATTAACAGTGATCTAATTTTGTAACTAGGGTAGTATTGAATTGATGTCATTGCAATTAAGAACAACTCGGCATACATTCTCGATCCCACCATCAGATTTGAGACACATGCAGATCAACCGCATGAGGTGGACAGTGAAAAGAAACGGATCTATGAACCAACAATCCCGTTCTATAAAGATAAATATAGCCTGTCCCACATTGATGTAATAGGTCTGATGGTGGGAGCACGAGGTACCATACTCTCCTTCTTTGCCAACAAATGTAAAAACCTGGGGCTAACACACAGCATTGTGAAGGAAATAGCCATTAGTGCCCTCAAAGGATCGGTTCAGATATTGAGAAATCATTTGTATGGGAGTGATAATGGAAATTTCAAATTATCTTAACCGATGGTGTTGATTGGTTTAAATACCAATGCCAACAAATACGTACTATTATTTTTCTCGCGGTATATGGCATTCAAATCAGTCTAACCTATCTGATATTTTTCCCCCTTTCTTAACTGTAAATGAGCACAAACGCTACTTAGGTGTAAATTTTTCTGACATTTTGTATATTCGATTCCCTAACCGTTTCAAATGTAATATCATTTTACCTTTTAGGTGTGTTTCCAAATTATATGCAATACGCTTTCTCAAGTCTGGCAACCTTTTCATAAGGGAAGCTAAATTTATATATTTATATGTGTATATCAGTGTTATGGTTTGTGCTTTGAGAGATAGCCAATGGAGATACGAGTACCCACGTGTGTGACCCATTCATTCACAGCATCACCCCGCTTCGTTTCATTCCCTGGAGACTTTCTCATGGTTGGAGTACAGTATACATCCGGTGGCAGTATATACAATAATACAATAATTACAGCAATAAAAATAAAATAAAATAAACCTAAATTTATTTCTAATTAATAAATAAATAGATGCAATAAATCTAGGACTATAAATAAAAACTATTCTATAATAACGCCTACAATAAGCAAAAGTAAACCTAACTTATAAGTACTTCTATTTCACTCAGCTATTACCAATTATAGTAATTACATGTCACCTTAATTAATTACAAATCAACTTAATTACATATCATCTTAATTAATTTCATGTCACCTTAATTAATTACAAATCAACTTAATTACATATCATCTTAATTAATTACATGTCACCTTAATTAATTACAAATCAACTTAATTACATATCATCTTAATTAATTACATATCACCTTAATTTATTTACATATCAACTAAATTAATTAATTAATTAATTATGTCGTTGAGAATTCTGTAGTTTCTATTAATCTGCCAATCTGGGGAATTCCGAACAATTTCATTATGTGTAAAGAAGATTTATTAAACCCAGTTACAGAAATTTAGTGAAAATGCCGACCAGTGAAGTTATATTTTGGTGTGGAAGAAAAATATCTGAAAAAAAAATTGCCTTTATTTCTCTTGTTCAGGAAATTGTCCTTCCACGTGCCCTAAGTAAACAAAGTTGCCTATGAGAGTTAAGTTAGGTTATGCTACTCTATGTTAGGTTAAGGGGTCAGGTACAGCTTACAGCAGTAAAAGTTTGGAAATATTCAACATTTTTTCCTCCATTACTGTATCTTGTACAATAATGGAAATTAGTATGTGTCGAACACTGTCCTTCTGCTATATAAAAAAATATATTTCAAGTTAAAAAAAATTATTTACATTTTTTTTAAATTCAGTTCACTGTGCAGTGAGGAAGCGTTTCTCACATAACTAAAAAAATTTCCAACGTTTTGTAATGAAATTTCTTGTGTGTATTTATGCATGTCATATCTACACTATGATGCAAGATCACTTCCCTATCTTTGATAGATTGTCTGATAAAAAATAAATTCATTTTACAAAATGGTCAAATATCAGTATTTTCTCCTAACACAAAATAAAAAAAATATTATTCATTAAGTAATGTAGGTGAAAGAGCATGATATTGTAAACATGAGTTTCAGCAATAAAATAAAAGAGAGAGAACATGAAAAAGTTAACAAGTTCATGAGTTATGAGGGAAACGCTTCATCACTGCACAGTGAACTGCCACCATTATGAATTTTGAAAAAAAAATGTATATATAAATAATTTTTGTAAATCGTAAAAATATTTTTTCTTATAGTAGAAGGAATGTGTTTTACACGTACCAATTTTCATTATTGTACAAGATGTAATGTTGAAGGAAAAAATGTTGAATATTTCCAAAAATTTTACTGCTGTAAGCTGTACCTAACCCCTTAAGTTATATTAGTCTATGCCTCACTAGTTTAGTTTCGGTTACGCTACGTTATCTTAGGTTAAGTTACTCTATGTTTTATGTACGCAGTAAACATAGACACACGTTTACGCAATGAAAATCGCATTGCAACAACGCCGAACACACACACACGCAACACAACACGACTAATTCAATCTTGACACACGAGTGCAGATGATAAAGTCACTCGCAACTGTCACTGAATGGCGCTGCATTCGTTAGTGGAAGCAGGCGGGAAATACGCTAGCTGCGCGGGCAATTCGGCAAATGAAAACTCCGAGGAGTAACAAAACTGTCATACTGAGCCCCTGAGTAAAAAAATGTATCATGTCGATATTTCACATTTATTTTCAAGAAAACGGGATTTTATTTCATTAAATTGTTTACTTACACATTATCAATGATATGCATACAAAATTACTAAATAATTGACTTTTGTATGTATGCTATTGATAAAGTTGTATAAAACTCTTGTACATTTTGATTACACAACTTTTAACACTGTATCACTCCGGAATATGTATGATAAGACTTTCTCGTGTTAAATTCTAACGTACCTTGTTTACATGTTTCGACCTATTTATGGGTCATGTTCAGAACTGGTTGTTGTTGGTCTTAGCGCCTCTTGTTGTTACCTGTGAGTGTGCATTCGTGTGGTATAATGTAGAGTCAAAGAGTGTATGTGTTTTGGAATTGAGTTGTGTTTTGAGAATCTCCTTGGGGTGTGTTTTCGTGTGTCTGTATATTTCATATTGTTCTAGTGTGTTTAGTTTCTGGTTTTTTGGTTGGATGTGTAGTATTTCCACAAATACAACCACACAGGCGTATACAAACTCAAATGTAACACCTGCAATAACTTCTACATAGGACAGACAGGCAGATCATTTCAAACACGTTACAAAGAACACATCACAGCCGTAACAAAATTACAAAACACCTTCACATATGCAGAACATATCACGAATGAAGAGTCCACTGCAAGAATGATGGATGTCACTTTCTTGTCGAAAATGAACCAAGACTGTCAATGCATAGCTTAAGACATATAGAATGTACATAGAGAGTTATATGGCATTATCACTGACAGTCATTGTCCAGTTATGATCGGAAAATTACAGTTAAGCTTTGAGCGCTAAGCATTTCAAACTTTCAATTGCTTCTCCTCAAAAATGTATTCCAAATGACATTCATCATTCTTGCAGTGGACTCTTCAAATGCTAACCACACCCACAGGGACATCAACACAGACATGGAAATACTACACATCCAACCAAAAAGCCAGAAACTAAACACACTAGAACAATATGAAACATACAGACACAGGAAAACACACCCCAACGAAATTCTCAACACACAACTCAATTTCAAAACACATACACTCTTTGACTCTACACTATACCACACGAACGCATCCTCACAGGAAACAACAAGAGGCGCCAAGACCAACAGCGACCAGTTCTGAAGATGACCCATAAATAGATCGAAACATGTAAACAAGGTACGTTAGAATTTAACACAAGAAAATCTTATCATACATATTCCGAAAACTCTTGTGTTTTAACGTCATAGTGAAATTGAAATAACTCTTGTATCATTCCTGATATAATTCTTGAAGCTTATCTTTTAGATGTAAAATACATTAGGCCCTATATAGCAATTACTTCAGTGGCAATAGTTGAAAAAGAACTCTTCAGTGCAGATTTTCGCCTGATTATCTCCTTAAATGATTTAATGCTCAGATGTGGCGTTTACAGAAGAGGAGTGGCTGTTTAACGAGCCTATTTCAATTCCCCTATAAGATGGGAGTGCAATTTGCCGATATTGATTATAGTTGTCAGGATGTAAGAGTAACAATTATGGATTATTCGGTTACATCAAGACTCTTCACGTAATTACAGTGATTGGTTATGAAATCACCTATGCTATGCTGGCGCAAGAGCTGTCTACCAGTTATTCAGCTGCTTCATTGTGAGAAAAGTAATGCGTCGTTTTCATTCGATTTGGCTTGTGTCTATATTAAAGTCTTCGATAACACTGATATGTATTAATGTTTTCTGCTACAAGAGAAAAAATTACTGATTCTATTTAACTGAAGTACCCTAAACCTGAATCTATATTCATATTATCTGTATCACGTCAAGTTTTTCTGTAATTTTGAAAATAACAATGAAAAAACGTCAAAATTGACGAAGTTCAGATTAATACAATAATCTAACTTCGTTGACTGCTTTTAGCCAATGAAGGTTGTTGAATTCGAGCCTCTATTTAGATTTTCTTTATCGCGCCAGGTTTTCTGTAATTCATTCATTCATTCATTCATTCATTCATTCATTCATTCATTCATTATATTCTATAGATCTTACATGAGCAATGAAGCTTTAAGATGTGGAACAAGTCAAAATTTTACAATATTACAATTACAGTTTTTACAAATATCTACAATATTTTACAATTTTTACAGTTTTAAAATTTAGTAATTTTCACAATTTTTACAATTCCCTGCAATTTTTTTACAATATTTTGGCGAGATTATGTGAGATGAGGTGAGGTCCGAGGATTCGCCAAAAGATTACCCGGCATTTGCCTTTTGGTTAGGGAAAACCTCGGAAAAAACCCAACCAGGTAATCGGATCAAAGGGGTGAAATGAAGTGATGCCGAGGACTCGCCATAGACCATCCGGCTCCAGTCTCACGGCTGCGGAAAACCTCGGAAGAAAACATTCAATGAGACCAAAGGGGGATCCAACCCAAACCCGAACGCAGCTCCGGATCAGCAGCCCAGCGAGTCTGCCGACTGAGCTACATCGATGGCTTTATTAAAAATATACAATGCATAGCCAATCAGATTATTAAATTTACAAACGCAAACGATCATTCATCAGTTGAGTTATATGTATAATACAAAACAAGTAAGTTAATTAAATTTAAGGCATAAACAATTCAATCAGTTGTGATATACAGAAATTGATAATACATATCATGCAAACTATTTAAAATTACAAACACAAACAATTTATCAATACAGCTATACAGTTTACTACTAATTCTTGGAAATAAGAACGAAGAACTTAAAAATTTAAACAAAAGAATTTCAAAAATGTCAAATAATCTATATTATTTTTAGAAATATATTTTAACGCCGTAATATAATATTACAGAATATAGAATTAAATATTAAATTTTAATTTATCAGTAAAATAACTTTTATATAATTAATATAATAGGCCTACCATTCTTTTCAATGCATCCTTCACTATGTAGTTTCTCTCGGCCAGTTACCAGAGCAATCCCTTTTCTTCTTTCTGATAAGTTTCAGCATCATTCTTTCTTCACTCACTCTTTTCAACACAGCTTCATTTCTTATTCTTTCTGTCCATTTCCTACATTGTTACACTCCACACAAACACTTCACTAGTCTCTTCCTTAGTTCTTTTTCCAGAGATCCGCAGAAGATGCTCCTTTTTCTACTAAAAACTTTCTTTGTCATTGCTATCCTCCTTTTCACTTCGTAGCAACAGCTCATGTTACTGCTTATAGTACACTCTAAGTATTTGATTAATTTCTTATTTTTATGTTAAAAATATTACTGGAATCTTCATGTGCCATTAATGTATTGTTAAATCATTATACTCGTATCTACTTTCGTTTATTATTATATTTTGTATTGTTGCTGTAACCAGTTCTGGTAGAGCAGAAGAGAAGATCTAAATACCTTAACTCTACCAGGTAAATAAATAAATAAATAAATAAATAAATAAATAAATAAATAAATAAGTAAGTAAGTAAATAAATAAGTAAGTAAATAAGGAAGTAAGTAAATAAGGAAGTAAGTAAATAAGTAAGTAAGTAAATAAGTAAGTAAGTAAGTAAGTAAATAAGTAAGTAAGTAAATAAGTAAGTAAGTAAATAAGTAAGTAAATAAATAAGTAAGTAAATAAGTAAGTAAGCAAATAAGTAAGTAAGCAAATAAATAAGTAAGCAAATAAATAAGTAAGCAAATAAATAAGTAAGCAAATAAATAAGTAAGCAAATAAATAAGTAAGTACATAAATAAGTAAGTACATAAATAAGTAAGTACACAAATAAGTAAGTAAGTAAATAAATAAGTAAATAAGTAAGTAAATAAATAAGTAAGTAAATAAATAAATAAGTAAGTAAATAAATAAGTAAATAAAGTAAGTAAGTAAATAAGTAAGTAAATAAATAAGTAAATAAATAAGTAAGTAAATAAGTAAGTAAGCAAAAGTAAGTAAGCAAATAAAGTAAGTAAAGCAAATAAATAAGTAAGCAAATAAATAAGTAAGCAAATAAATAAGTAAGCAAATAAATAAGTAAGCAAATAAATAAGTAAGCAAATAAATAAGTAAGTACATAAATAAGTAAGTACATAAATAAGTAAGTACACAAATAAGTAAGTAAGTAAATAATTAAGTAAGTAAATAAGTAAGTAAATAAATAAGTAAGTAAATAAATAAGTAAGTAAATAAATAAGTAAGTAAGTAAATAAAGTAAGTAAGTAAATAAGTAAGTAAGTAAATAAATAAGTAAGTAAATAAGTAAGTAGTAAATAAATAAGTAAGTAAGTAAATAAATAAGTAAATAAATAAGTAAGTAAATAAGTAAATAAGTAAATAAGTAAATAAGTAAGTAAATAAATAAGTAAGTAAATAAATAAGTAAGTAAATAAATAAAGTAAGTAAAAGTAAGTAGTAAATAAGTAAGTAAGTAAATAAGTAAGTAAGTAAATAAGTAAGTAAGTAAATAAGTAAGTAAGTAAGTAAATAATAAGTAAGTAAATAAATAAATAAGTAAGTAAATAAATAAATAAATAAGTAAGTAAATAAATAAGTAAGTAAATAAAAAAGTAAGTAAATAAGTAAGTAAATAAATAAGTAAGTAAATAAATAAGTAAGTAAATAAATAAGTAAATAAATAAGTAAGTAAAATAAGTAAGTAAAAGTAAGTAAATAAGTAAGTAAATAAGTAAATAAGTAAGTAAGTAAGTAAATAAGTAAGTAAATAAATAAGTAAGTAAATAAATAAGTAAGTAAATAAATAAGTAAGTAAATAAATAAGTAAGTAAATAAATAAGTAAGTAAATAAATAAGTAAGTAAATAAATAAGTAAGTAAATAAATAAGTAAGTAAATAAATAAGTAAGTAAATAAATAAGTAAGTAAATAAATAAGTAAGTAAATAAATAAGTAAGTAAATAAATAAGTAAGTAAATAAATAAGTAAGTAAATAAATAAGTAAGTAAATAAATAAGTAAGTAAATAAATAAGTAAGTAAATAAATAAGTAAGTAAGTAAATAAATAAGTAACAAAATAAATAACTAAATAAATAAGTAACTAAATAAATAAGTAACTAAATAAATAAGTAACTAAATAAATAAGTAACTAAATAAATAAGTAACTAAATAAATAAGTAAATAGATAACTAAGTAAATACGTAAGTGACTAAATAAATAAGTAAATAGATAAGTAAGTAAATAAGTAAATAAATAAATGTTATTAATACTATTTGCAGGATTACTTTAAAAAATGTCTGTTTTTTGCTTAAGAAATATGCACAAACTAAATAAATTGTTTCAAGAACAATTTTATTCATAAATATTTGACACAATCGAGAATTACTATTTATTTATATAAAATTACGAAACGCCCGGATTTAAATTCGAGGCCTGTCGATCTGCAATCCAGTGCTCAAACACTGAACTGTAACATCGCTTTCTTATAACGTCTTAAAGTTCCCACTGCTAGCTACATTGAACGGGGATATATCATTGGAGAAGTCGTGAGAAATTGTCTCTATACCAACATCAGCGAATGTTTAAAAAATACGTAGTATACGATACACGTGTAAAAAATGATTTTATTTTGTTCGTATGGCTAGCCACACTCGAACTGCGTCTTCGTGTCATAAGATTAAATGTTACTTTAATTCAACACTTTCATCATAGATAATAATAATAATTTGTTTGGTATTGGAAAAGTGGTTGTATAACAATAATTCGATCATAACAATATCTAAACGTGCAAGCGCCTTGAATGTACGGCAACTTATCGTGATTACCGATGTGGCGGGTTTGCCTATGACAATGAATTGTTTTCTTACACGTCTTTGAGTATTCGAACAGTTTCTTTTGTAGTTTTAATTTATATAGATGAAGTTCTGTGTAAAGTAATGTAAGAAATAAATAAAAGTATTTCGTATTGAAAATTATACTCTATTTATATAACGCCAATAAAGGACATCAGTCCTTCTCCAGAAGGGGTATCCAGGGTTTTATTTTCCATTTCCAACGACATGTGCTGGCTGTTTATTTTACCTTTACTACTCGTACTACCATAATACAGTGGAAGCTCTTAAGTTCGACGGAAAATAAGTTCGACATTCTATAGTTCGACTGCTTACGTAAGAGAATTAGAAACGCCCCTATACGGGCACTAAGAACTGAATTTGCTATTTGAATGGGAATTGATTCTGTGTCTTGCAGTAATACTTTTGTTAAAGGAAAAGAGAATATTTTATTGATTAGGACATCCATAATATATTTTAAATTAATTAACTCTTCTTTTTCTATTTGAGAATTGTGCCGTTTGTGAGATGGAACTGTCGAAACCCACTGTGGTACTAGAAGAGCATACACAAGTCTCGGGGCGGGCAGGAAATGCAAGTACAGTACTGTATTCGTTGATGGATAACCAATAAGAATTTGTATTCATTTCACCTGCCACACCCACTACCCTTATTGGACTGAAGTTTCAATTCTGTTCAGTCGAACTTAGGAGAGTACAGTGTACATCCCCTCTATTGACTTTCTACCCTCCTACATTAAAACTTTCCCATCTTTACAACGATCGCCTCAACACTTCTTTTGTTTATTTATATTGAAGTACTTCCTCCCCTCCAACCGTTTAAAATTGTACACTATCCATTACATACACTACCTATAATCTAACCTTTCACTGCTATCTTCAATTTAAAATCACTTCCAATTCCTCCTATCATCTCCCTTATCATCTGTTATTTTACTCGCCACTAAATCACTTATTCATTTATTCACTTCCTACTCCACTTATTTTTCGTTATTCACTATTATTGTTTGTCAATGATCGACTCAACACTTCTTTTGTCTACTTATATTGAAATACTTTCTCCCCTCCTAACATTTAAAAGTTCGGAATATGTATTATTGTATAGGTATACGTATTTCTCGTGTCAAATTTTACCGTACCTGGTTAACATGTTTTCGGCCTGCTATTGGGCATCTTCAGAACTTGTTGTTGCTGGTCTGGGCGTCTTTTGTTTTGTTTCCAGACCAGCAACAACCAGTTCTGAAGATGGCCAATAGCAGGCCGAAACATGTTAACTAGGTACGGTAAAATTTAACACAAGAAAGACATATAATACATATTCCGAAGTGATATAGTGTTAAAAGTTGTGTAATCAAGATGTATAGTTAAAAATTCTCTGATTGTAATAATTAATAATAAAAAGGTAAAAGGTAAGGTATCCCCGTAACATGCCATGAAGGCACTTGGGGGGCATGGAGATAGAGCTCCATGCTTTCCATGACCTCGGCACTAGAATGAGGTGGTGTGGTCGGCACCACGCTGTGACCGCCTTTTACCCCCGGGAAAGACCCGGTACTCAATTTTATAGAAGGCTGAGTGAACCTTGGGGCCGTTCTGAAAGTTTGGCAACGAGAAAATATCCAATAATAATAATAATAATAATAATAATAATAATAATAATAATAATTATTATTATTATTATTATTTATTTATTTATTTATTTATTTATTTATTTATTTATTTATTTATTTATTTATTTATTTATTTAATCTGGCAGAGCTAAGGCCAGTAGGCCTTCTCTTCCGCCCATCCAGACTCTAATTCTAATTGAATACATTTGCTTACATAGTTATTACATTAATATCTAGACCATAAAACAACATGAAAGTAAATAATGAAAGTTGGATAAGTAATGTTAGTGTGCCAATAATAAACATTGTATACTAACCTTTGCGAGCAATTCCTATATTAGTAACTTTTCACTTGCTTCTCCTAGTTAAAAACTCTTTCAATTTCCTCTTGTCACCTCCCTTATCATCTATTATTTCTCTAGTTACAAATTCACTTATTTACTCTTTCCTCCGATTACTTTTGTTAGACACTATTATTGATTGTACACTTACTTAATGTTTCTTTAACATTTGCCACTCTTTTATCACTTCCCTCCCTTAAGCACCAACTTCGTAGGCTGTAGAATACAATCCATATGTAAACAGAAATAAAAATAAAACATTCAGACAACACAGCCATAGTTTCATTCCCGGAACTAGGTGACGCATTCTACGCGCCCGTGTAACCCTAATATGGCGTAGAGGTTTTTACCGTGCAGTCTGACCATTTACTCTATTATCACTTTGCATATAGTGAGATCATTTCTAACAATGTGTTGAGACATACAATATGAAGTTGTCTTAACAAGTCGACGCTAATATATGGAATATTGTGTAAGCTGTTAAACTCATTAAATTAAGTCACCTGAGCATGTTTATTTCAGATCAAGAGCTGCGGTCCTTAAGTGCTAAATCCTACGAAGTAGTAATAATATTATATCTAACGAAGCTGTCGACTGCGGAGTTTATTCTATGTCGAAATCCAACATGGAAAAGAAGTGACCGAGATTTTGTTCCTGGAACCGCGTACTAGAGACAGAGTTCTTTTCCGTGCCATCAATCTACAACTGGAGCCCACAGCTGTAGTTTATCTCTCCCCAGAGGAAATCACTTTAAAATCTATCGCCATCTGACCGGGCCAGATCCTACGGGAAGTGCCGTTCTCCGATCAATCATGAACTTCTTCGTACATCGTGAAGCCAGATCCCGTAGAGCCTGTGCGATAGTTGATGCCTGGTATTACGGAGAACCTTACCATAGGGACAGAAACCAAGAACGTGAGACAGGGTTTCAATCTCGTATTATGGAGAACCTCACCATAGGAGCAGAAACCAAGAACGTGGGGCAGGGTTTCAATGTCGTATTATGGAGAACCTCACCATAGGGGCAGGAACCAAGAACGTGAGACAGGGTTTCAATCTCGTATTATGGATAACCTTACCATAGGGGCAGAAACCAAGAACGTGAGACAGGGTTTCAATCTCGTATTATGGAGAAACTCACCATAGGGGCAGAAACCAAGAACGTGGGGCAGGGTTTCAATCTAGTATTACGGAGAACCTTACCATAGGGGCAGAAACCAAGAACGTGGGACAGGGTTTCAATCTCGTATTACGGAGAGCCTCACCATAAGGGCAGAAACCAAGAACGTGGGGCAGGGTTTCAATCTCTTATTATGGAGAACCTTACCATAGGGGCAGAAATCAAGAACGTGGGGCAGGGTTTCAATCTCGTATTGTGGAGAACCTTACCATAAGGGCAGAAGCCAAGAACGTGGGGCAGGGTTTCAATCTCGTATTACGGATAACCTTACCATAGGGGCAGAAACCAAGAACGTGAGACAGGGTTTCAATCTCTTGTTATGGAGAAACTCACCATAGGGGCAGAAACCAAGAACGTGGAGCAGGGTTTCAATCTCGTATTATGTAGAACCTTACCATAGGGGCAGGAACTAAGATCGTGAGACAGGGTTTCAATCTCGTTTTATGGAGAACCTTACCATAGAGGCAGAAACCAAGAACGTGGGGCAGGATTTCAATCTCGTATTACGGAGAACCTTACCATAGGGGCAGGAACCAAGAACGTGAGACAGGGTTTCAATCTCATATTATGGAGAACCTTACCATAGGGGCAGAAACCAAGAACGTGGGACAGGGTTTCAATCTCGTATTACGGAGAGCCTTACCATAGGGGCAGAAACCAAGAACGTGGGGCAGGGTTTCAATCTCGTATTACGGAGAGCCTTACCATAGGGGCAGAAACCAAGAATGTGGGGCAGGGTTTCAATCTCGTATTATGGAGAACCTCACCATAGGGGCAGAAACCGAGAACGTGGGACAGGGTTTCAATCTGTGACGGCAATGCTGACAACGGTTATTATACATGGTTCTACCGGGTGTGGCAGTAACATTGCGGATCATCTTTATGGCATCTCTCCATTCGTTACTGAGTCTCGTGCGGTGACTTAGTAATCTGTTTGGTAGCGGATGGTCTTCAAGAAGGATGATACCTTTTCCTTTATTTGAAAGGTCGCACCATTTTTTGAACTCAAGATCTTTCAGCTTGTCTGATTTTCCTAGTGCGTAAGAAAATATAACATTCTGGAAGTCTACACCCAGATAGCTGATGGATTCTTCTTGAGACAGCATTTTATTATCATCCACGTCAGTCGACGAATGTTCACCACTGTTGAGTTGATCCTTGACGATGTTAATACCAGAGTGCTGCATTGGAGTTAAATCGCTCGCTTGAACTCGGTCGAGTGTCGCACCCTCGAGTGAGATACGATCGGTCGTGATACGCTCGTAACAAATAGAAGCACAGTACAAGGTCATCTCACCGACGTGTCTTATCTTGTATGGAAGGCGACAGATAAGATACACATATGTTTTGCTCACACTGTAAAAATAAGGCTTTGTTTTCTGCGTTTATGACAAACGTTTAATGGAACAGTCAATGGAACGTACCAAAACAGGAACACGACGTTATAAATAAAATAGTATGAAAAACTTCGATATACAGTTATTATTGCTAATTAATAATTATTCAATATTTGATTTACCACATATATAATATGATGGGTCCAAACATAGTGTTCCGCCTATATACTGCGACAATGTAGAAACGTTTTACAAAATATTATTGATATAGCAGTAGATTAATAACAATATTAGTACAGAGATAACGTCACAGAAAATATAATAAAACGAATAATCATGCTGCACAACTGTTATAGACGCAAATATTGATACACTATTTATTATGGATTATTATTATTACCAGAAAACTTGATACGGTTCTTGCATTATCGTGATTATAATAATAATAATAATTACATTTATATCCAATAACATCTATCAGATGTGGCAAAAACAAAATCACTCCTGTGTGGGGGGGGGGGAAATACCTACAACATTTATATTACATTTTAAAGCAAGTTTTGTAGTTGCACTATGGAGAGGTTAGTTAAACACTGCAAAGTTTTAAAATGATAAACATCTATGATGTTACTACACAGTTCATCACTGTAACAAGAACGAATGTCTAACGCTCGGCTTATACCGTCCGAGGATTTATCGCTCGTGACAATTTTACCCATCATGCATGTGCGCTACCTATCGGATTATGCTATGAACTACTTGGCGCTCGAGCAAATACATCCGATGCAGACCTCTGGTTAATACATAACGACTTAGACATATTTATGTCAAGATCAAATGCAAAAAGACACCATCCTCATCAATATCAGGAGGGATTAAAAGTATAGTCTGTTCCACTTCCGTAAAATTTTAGAAATCTAACTGTTCTTTCCAACGATTCTTTGAACTTCTAACTCCTCTTCTTTCTGTAGGTTTATGAAGTAATAATTATTTTTCTGGAGGTTATTAGTAATGAAAATGTCCTCTGACCATATCACGAGCGTTGCGCTATGTAAAGATGGTGATGGGTTCAAGGAATGTTTCTTTTAAAATCTGTAATATGAAATAAGATTAGCAGATGATAATTCGTATTTCTTTCTTTAGGAACCTGAGGAGATGGTGATGGAATTGAAACTAAGAGGGGCAGAGAATATCGGATGTGGAGTGATCCACAATTTCACCATGAACTTAAGGTAAGGAAATTAGTTTGCATGTAGTATGTAACAAAAGGAAGTAGGCCCTATATAGTTCTTCAAAAGTAAGAGATAAATTCTGTGGCCGGGAGGAAAAAGGTCTTAAGTAAAAATTTTATACTTTTCAGGAGAGCAGTAGAAAGATTGAAATTGGTGTCAATTATAGAGTTTTTTAATTAATTGGTTTTTCCTGGATATTATTTGTTTATATTTCTTATAAAATAGATAATTTTGCTCATTTAACAATTTTCTTGATTATTTTCAAAAATAGCCGCACTTAAACCATTTTAAGACTAGAAGCCAAACTGAGTAGAAGGGACTGTTAAACATAAGACCTTTTTCATGTAAAAATAAATGAGAAATGTAAATTATTAGGAATGAAAAATGGGTCTTAAACAATTATAGGACTGTTTACCCTGGTGCTTAAAGTTTTAAAAGGAAAGGGCATCGATATGTGATAAAATGGCTAAAATACAAGTTAGGCCTTTTTAATAGGGAAGCATGGAAAGTAAACATGTGATGGTTTGTAAGGAATAAAGTATTAAATATACTTAAGTCCTTTATTCTGTGTGTGCTCGATTCAAAAAGTACTTGGGACATTTGGTAACGCTCTATAAATCCAGTCAGGAGTCTTATTTGGCTTTAGTTGTTTTACCAGATTGTAGAGAATTGTTTCCGCTTTCAGAATATATAAAAATCTCATTTTCACAAAAAAATTGACTTAAGATCTCTTTTCTCCCAGCCACAGAATTTAATTGTTCATATTTTCTTCATTTTCTATATAATCTTAAGAATTCTGTCACTGGCATATTACACAAGAAATAGGATTTTTTTTTTGCATACCACCCATTGCGGTAATTTCTTTTTTTTAGTTGGTTATTTTAGGACTCTTTATCAACTGCTACGGTTATCTAGCATCTGAGTGAGATGAAGGTGATAATCTAGTGAGCTGAGTCCAGGGTCCAGCGCCGAAAGTTAGGAAAGTTGAGGGAAACCCCCAGAAGAAAAGCTCAACCAGGTGACCTGTCCCAACCAGGATTTGAACCCGGACCCGCTAGTTTCACTGTCACACGTGCTAACCGTTAGGCTACTCTACAGCAATGGACATAACTTCTTCGTAGATGCTGTACCATTTTGTTCCTGTATAAATAACAGCCTCTCTTCATGCTGTGTACAGCAGCTCTGAGTTCATGTGAGAGGATTTTTTTTTTAGATTTTAGATTTATTTATTTAACCTGGTAGAGATAAGGCCGTCAGGCCTTCTCTGCCCCTCTACCAGGGGATTACAACTATAACATGAACAATAAGATTACAATTAATATTAAATTTACAATTACAATTACAATAAAAATTAAAGTACGACAAGAATACCTGATTAATGAAAGCTAGACATTTTATCATAGAAGTTAAGAACAAAGAATATTTTTGTATTTACTAAATTACAAATTAAACCTACAATAACAAAATTCTATAGTGATGAAATTACCGGATATTGAGATATTTTGTGGTAGATTAAAAGAACTATTTACAAGAAACCATGTCTGAACGAGTCTCAATTACTGACCAAGTGCCTAGTAAGTTTGCGCTTGAATTGAATTTTATTTCGACAGTCCCTGATGCTAGCAGGTGTTGGGTTGCCAGATTTCTTTTATGTAAAAGTATATTCACAAAAAAGTAGGAAGATGTGTGCAAACTTCTCAAGGATTTAGTGGCATATAATCGATTGTTTACTATTTAAAGTATAATGTCATGATTAGGGACCGGATTTTTATGTAATTACATATTATATTCCTTTCAACCTAACCGTATATAAATAACAAATCTTTGCGAATCTTGTAATTGCCATTAATATATTAAAATTTGATACTATATATTTTTACATATTTACCCCACATTACATATTATTACGGCTTGGTATTACATAAATGTACATATTTAGGGATTTTATTCATTTTTACGTTTTTAAAAGGAAAAAGAAAACTTCTGCTGAGGAAGTTTGCAATTTGAAATACACAGATTTAAAAAGCCTTTTTGCCTTCCCGAGAAATGATATATTTCGGGACAAAACATAACATCTTAGTTCCAGGAAGTAAAAGAGGCACTCATCCTTACCGCCCACTGTAAATATGAGTGAACAAAAGGCAACCTTTCTCATACAACTACTCTGTATTGTAAAAATCAAGGAGGGAATAATCTCATACGCATAAGCGGACGACATAGTAGTAGGGTCTAAAGACCGTACAAAGTTACAAGAAACAATAAACATCACGGTAAAATGGTGCAATAAAAAAAATTTGATATAAATGTGTACAAGACAAAAATGATGATACTCTGAAACGGCGAAAGAGCACCGGAAACAGTAGAAATCGTCATGAAGAAAAGAAAATTAAAATTTATGTCAGACTACAAATATATAGGCTTAACAATACAAATTAGCGCAGATATAGATATTAAATATTTTCATGATTTTACATATTTTGGTACACATTGAAAGACACTCTTTCAGCTTTCCCAATGACTGGACTGCCTCATTGGACAAAGCATAATAAACATATTGAGTGAAAACAAAAACAGACCACAAAAGAGAAAGGAGGGGAACGAACAAAAGGGAAAATTAAGTACAGGACAGATAATAGCATGCATATAACAGGCCTAAACATAGTAAACAAACAGATTAGACATTCGACCAAAATTCTCCCTTTTTAGGAAACAAAGTACAGATGGTATTTTAAAATGGCAATTGATCCTCTGATAGCGGCAAGGGAAACATCACGAATGAAGTCGTTGTTCAGCTGGAACTTCTTGCAGAAACTGACAAAGAGGCGAGGTATTGTGCCCCTAGCGCCAACCATTAGCCCAACTACTTCAATGGAGGTGAGGTGATATTTCTCCAAATAGAATGGAACTGTGGGCTCATAAATTCTGCATTTTTGTGCGTGGAATTCAGCTGGCTGTTGTTCCTGTGCCTTGAACCTGACTGTCGGGTCGATAATGTAGGCGGATGTAGAGCCTGGTGGAATGGCAAGCATGTCAATTCGCCGACAGGATCCCTCTTGAGAGATGCCATGGACTTCTTCGTGCACAGTGAGACCTTTCTTCCTCAAGGCTTCGGCAATCATGGACCTGATTCTGTGATGTCTAGAGTTCCGCAGTGTCTCGCTGAAAGGACAGGCACCCAAAACGTGGCCAAGAGTTTCAATCTCACTGACGCAACGACGACAGCTTATTTTTCCCAGACAAATATATACATATTTTACACCTTGATATTACATAAAAATCTGGTCCCTAGTCATTATCATTATTTACTACTTTAGACATTTTACAATATACAATACATTTGTAGGACTTGTATGTTAGGCCCCCAACCTAGGGATTGCATGACCTTGAAGTTGGTGGTTGGGCTCGAGTGTTCTAATGAGTTATATGGCTATGCTGGCGGTAGCATAGCTACTGGCAGGGCCTCCCATGCCAGACAGGCATATAATGAAGGGCCAGACTAAGAAGCAATCCACTTTCTACTCCTCATAATTGAGAGAGTAACCGCTGCCTTGTGGGGTGGAGGGATCCACAAAGGCTAAGGGAGCACACCCTAACAGAAAAGCAAGGGAAGGCCACCCTAAAACCGATCTACATTGGGCTAATCACCCATGTAGAGGTAAATCTGATTCAGAGAAACCAAGGTAGCCTGGGACCAGACTGATCACCCAGACGACGACCGGAATGGAAAAGGACATTACGAATTGGAACATGGAATATTAGAACTACAATAGAAAGAATAGGCCAACAGAAAGGAAAAACAATGGTAGAGATGAAGAGAATGTGTAGAGACCGGGAAAAATGGATGAAATGGACGGAGAGAGGCGAGCCCGACGCTTAGTAGCAGAAGGGACTGAAGAAGAAGAAGAACAAGAAGAAGAACAAGAAGAAGAAGAGTATGTTAGGCCAAAATATTTATTTTGAGTATAAAAGTAATCAAACCATTCATAACTAGGAAAACACAAAGCATTGCTATAGTCTGTGATCGGGATGACTTTATTTTTTTCTTGCGTATCCCACATTTTTATAGTATATATCAACCGATCTAATTTCGCCACATATGTTCTCCAATTCCATTTCAGTTTTTGAACTTGCTCTTATATGATTTATGTCGGTCTGACTTTCTAACCCTATATCTTAATGAAATGTAAGTCAACGTAATATATGTCCTTAATTATTGTAATATTTAAATATATGTGTGTTATAAAAATTTCCCACACATGATTTACTGCAAAACACTGACATAGATCCTGAAGGAGGCCACCTTTCAAACAGGAATCTCATTAACATTTTTTAAAATTTGGTGATAGTTTGCTGTCTAATATCTGAAGTGCTTAGAGTGTAAAAATATTCTTTCTCTGAAGGCACTTTCACAACGTTACCGCTAGACAAGTGAATAGTTACATTAGTTGCAGTTAAGTCATTAAGAACGCATCTTGCACTCTGCACTCACCCAGCGGGGACAGCAAGCCTCCTTCTCTCTTTTTAATTGTACTACATTTTATTAATGAAGCTGATCTACAGTCAAAGCAAACTGATTGCTTCCGCCTATTTCTTCCTTTAAGTAGATGACCGCTGGATAGGCGTGCGTGGTTTAGACTGTTACGGTCTTACTAATAAACCGAGTATAGTTTTTATACGAGACTTATGCAGAGTTGAGACGGAAAACGTTACTAATAAAACATGCATAAGCGATGGATGTATAAACAATCTGTAACTATGCAATTGGAATTCCTTTGCAGGAGTTATATACACGAAATTCCTTCTTTAAGGGAACCAGGTAGTGATTAGGGGTCAAAAACCCGATTTTTTATTTTGTGTTTTAAAATAAATTACAAAACTGGTCTTTAAAACAATATAGATATTGTGGAGGGTATTTCTGCAGATAAACCTTTTAAATGACCTCTTTAAATTTGGCGGTGCATGTAATTCATACACTCTTTTTTTTTTATACAGTTTTCCAGAAGTTGACATTTTCAAACTTAAGTGCATTTTTCTCTGAAATTACTGAATCAATTTACATGAAATTTTTACAGTGTCTTCTGCAGCCTGTCTTCTACATTGTAGACCTACGGTTTTAAGAATGTCACACACATAACACGAGAAAAAAATGTATATGCATTGAAAAAATTGTAAAAAATTTTAAACAAAAATCAATATTTTTTTCTGTTTCACTAGGGGTGAAATATTTAACTAAATTTTGCTTTGGAATTTACAATACACAATACTGGATAACTTAAAAAAATACAAGGTATATGAGTGAAGATAGTAGCAAGTAATGTGCACCTGAAGAATGAGGTACAGCTAGCAAAGTTGGAAAACAGGTTATCAGTTAGGGCCTTTCTTTTGCACTTGGATACGAAGCTAATTAGTTGTATTTATACCACTGAATTCAGAATGATTGATTGCATAAACCTGGAAATTTTTATTCCATTCTGAGCACTAGAAGCCTAGAAATATTCAACTAAACTTTGTATTGAAATTTTTTAATCGCACAGTATCACTACCCAGTTCCCTTAAGCGTTGTATATAGAGAAAATAGGTTCTCTGTTGCATCCGGTAGAGTGCTCTAGTGTGCCGTGTTAAGTATCGATAGTACAACTGGCTTTGATCGATTACCACACTATATTTTGGTCAAAGAGTACAAGCTACAGTAATATTATTCTTATTATTCTGTGCTCTTTGGTTTGTTCCTCTGTGGTTACAAGGCAACCATCATCATAAAATGACAGTCTATACGAACAGCTGTTAGAAGGGCTGTCATTTTCTCTATATACAACGCTTAAACAAGGGGTTTCGTGTATATAACTACTGCAAAGCAATTTCCATTGTATAGTTACAGGCTGTTTATACATCCATCATTTATACATGGTTTATTAGTAACGTTTTCTGTCTCAACTCTGCATAAGTCTTGTATAAAAGCTATACACACTTTATTAATAAGACCGTATGTCTATTTAGTGTTCAATCCACAGTCTAGTATACACAGTCACGAAGCTTGAGTTTATGAGGTGACTAGGAACAATAGACTGTGCAGGTAGTATTTCGCATTGTCTGTAATGAGGCGATAGTAGCGATCCTAGTGGTTAGCAACTATCTATGGATGCATATTTACTACGTGTTAAGCTTCGTGATTGTATACAAGACTGTGGTTCAAACTATAATTAAGTTCCAGGCAATTCCTGACAAATACTAAAACAAACAGACGCTAAGGAAGGAAGGAAGGAAGGAAGAAACAGAAGTGACAGGGGATTCATCGAATCCTATAGACCTAATTGCTGGAAACAGTTAAGCTGTTCGTGATTCTTATTGTGAGCATGATTGGGATTGTAGAGATGTTTGGTTTGGGAGTTACGAAGTTTATAATTACAAAGAATTGTTTTTTTTATTATTCGTTTATTATTTTCTTGTTCTAAGGCTGTGAAGATTGGAGGACATGTTTGTCGTTCTGGTTACTATCATTGAGAGATGCGCTATTACTTTTCATTCGCTCACACAACTTAACAGTTTCTGTACCAACTTCCTAGCTCTGCTTCCGACACTCGAGTGTTTTGGACTGAACTCATAGGCGTATTCACGTTAAAAGAAAGAAAACAGGAGAAATGAGAATAAGAAAATGGTAAGAGGTTGGTAAAAAAACATAAATAATGTTATGAATTTATTTTCTCGTTATATTTGAAATTATTTACATTTAATTTTTCATTTGTTAATATATCAGTCTACATCCACTTTTCTTGACGTCGTACAAAATTTTGTCGAATATCCTTTTGAGAAGATTAACTCCATATGTAGATGAAATTATTGGGGATCATCAGTGTGGTTTTAGGCGTAATAGATCGACTATTGGTCAGATTTTTTGTATTCGACAGATATTGGAGAAAAAATGGGAGTATAAGGGTACAGTACATCAGTTATTCATAGATTTCAAAAAGGCGTATGACTCGGTTAAGAGAGAAGTTTTATATGATATTCTTATTGAATTTGGTATTCCCAAGAAACTAGTTCGATTAATTAAAATGTGTCTTAGTGAAACTTACAGCAGAGTCCGTATAGGCCAGTTTCTATCTGATGCTTTTCCAATTCACTGCGGGCTAAAGCAGGGAGATACACTATCACCTTTACTTTTTAACTTTGCTCTAGAATATGCCATTAGGAAAGTTCAGGATAACAGAGAGGGTTTGGAGTTGAATGGGTTAATCAGCTTCTTGTCTATGCGGATGACGTGAATATGTTAGGGGAAAATCCACAAACGATTAGGGAAAACGCGGAAATTCTAGTTGAAGCAAGTAAAGCGATAGGGTTGGAAGTAAATCCCGAAAAGATTAAGTATATGATTATGTCTCGTGACCAGAATATTGTACGAAATGGAACTATAAAAATTGGATATTTATCTTTCGAAGAGGCGGAAAAATTGAAATATCTTGGAGCAACAGTAACAAATATAAATGACACTCGGGAGGAAATTAAACGCAGAATAAATATGGGAAATGCGTGTTATTATTCGGTTGAGAAGCTTTTGTCATCTAGTCTTCTGTCAAAAAATCTGAAAGTTAGAATTTATAAAACAGTTACATTACCGGTTGTTCTGTATGGTTGTGAAACTTGGACTCTCACTTTGAGAGAGGAACAGAGATTAAGAGTGTTTGAGAATAAGGTTCTTAGGAAAATATTTGGGGCTAAGCGGGATGAAGGTACAGGAGAATGGAGAAAGTTACACAACGCAGAGCTGCACGCATTTTATTCTTCACCTGACATAATTAGTAACATAAAATCCAGACGTTTGAGATGCCAGGACATGTAGCACGTATGGGCGAATCCAGAAATGCATATAGAGTGTTAGTTGGGAGGCCGGAGGGAAAAAGACCTTTAGGAAGGCCGAGACGCAGGTAGGAAGATAATATTAAAATGGATTTGAGGGAGGTTGGATATGATGGTAGAGACTGGATTAATCTTGCTCAGGATAGGGACCAATGGCGGGCTTATGTGAGGGCGGCAATGAACCTCCGGGTTCCTTAAAAGGCAGTAAGTAAGTAAGTAAGTATCAGTCTACATCTTCATAACTTGAGTTCAAGAATTATTCCGCTTTCCTTCTCAGGAACCGAAACATAGACAATCGTACTCGCAACTACCGGGATTCTCTGGCCACGTTAATTGTCATGTTAATTGCCATTCATCAGTTTATTTGCTGAGGTGTCCTCTGCTGACTAATAGGAATGTACATCCGACGTGTTAAGTAAAGCGTGAATTGTGTGAAAAGGGTATGGTTTTCATTTGCTGGGTATTCCCCTGTTAACAAAAAGCTGTTGTAAACCCTAGCCTATTGAAGACATGATAACGTACGTTCGGGGCCTTGAGTTAAGAGATTTATAGCCGTGAAGAAATCAGATAATATAATGATAGTTCCTAAGAATACACCTCCGGGTTAGTCAGTCTTCTGCGCTATTACCCATCATTTACAGAATTGCCAATTCCACGTCATGTCGGCAGTCTAAGAAAATGCTAATGAGATGTCTCATAAAACATCAAGTCACGTGTATTTTAGAGTAGCTCCTGAAAGAGAGCTCGATGAACTACAGCTTTTTTTTTGTGTGTTTTATTTTACCTTCAAGCTTGATTCCACATAAAAGCTCCGCGGACTAAACAGTTTTTTGTGTTTTATTCTGCCTTCAAGCTTTATTCCACATAAATGTAACGTCACAACAAATTGTATAGTTCTTCAAACAAAAAGGAGTTTCTTTAGGTATTTGCAATATAGGCCCTATTAAATGATAATTAGGGCTAGGATTTTGATGACCTATAAATGATGAAAAAATGTCCTAAAAACAATCCATTTATGAACTAAAAATCTTTCAAAAATGCCCTTAAAATGCTCTAAAAATTGATCTTACATAATTGGTTTAGTAGGAATATTAATATTTAGACTTGTACCATCATTCAAGTTTATTTAATTTTACATAATGTTTCTAAGTAGTACACTTTAATTAATTATTTTCCTGATGTAGCTCCATGTAGTCCACCACAAGGCCACTCTTATCCGGAACTAGCAGGTACAGCTGAGTCTATATTGAAGAGGGTTGGACTGATCCATTACGTGGGGGTCTACTATGTTGAAATGATAAGATTTGTTTAGAAAAACGATTAAAATAATATACAAAATAATGGATATTAATTGAAAAAATATGTAAAGAAAATATCAAAGGAAATTAATAATATTTTATATTAATAATTGGGGATTTATGGCCAAAATTAAATGAAAATACCCCAAAAAATGACCGAATAAAACAAAAAATGCTCTTATGAGTTGTAAGAGGTAAAAACTGCAAAAAAAAATGCCCTAACGAATATGTTTTAAAACGTTCAGTTTGTCACATAACATATAAATACTAAAGCAGCAATGTTTCTGGCTTACTAGAAAAAAAGATGCAATTTCATCAAAATCCTAGCCCTAATGATAATAATACATAGGCCTACATGGTGTTCTGCCCAAGGGCAGGTCTTTCACAGCAAACCCAGCATTCTCCAATCTTCTATATTTTCTGCCTTTTTCTTAGTCTCCGCTTATGATCCATGTACCTTACCGGAAATTTTATTCATCAGGCTTGTCCCAGTTGAAATTTGCCACCTGATACTGTTATCGTTTTCCCTCTCCCCAAACTTGCTTGATAGCACTATGGATAGCCGTTTCAAAGTGAACCACTGTTTGTTCAAATTTTACACACAATATCTCATCACACTTACGCAAAATGGGGTTAAAAATCAGTTTAAGTATCTTATTTTTATCTTCCAACACACAAAATAATTCTTAATAATACAGTTTCTAAAATGTGTAGTGTAAAGAACTTTATTTTCTAAATTTCCAAATTCAAAACAGAGTACAAGTGAAATAAAATAACAAAATCATCAACCTGTTCGTATTGATATAATTTTGCAGAAGAGTAACAGATTTCGCCCTTCAACTTCAAAATACAAGTAATATGATGTGTTAGTTCTGTTACTTTATATTGTAATAATAATAATAATAATAATAATAATAATAATAATAATAATAATAAAAATCCGCCCATTTTGTTAAGTTTGAATAGTGTGAAATGCATTGTGACAACCGGAAAATTACTGTTTCTCACTTTTGGCTTTTCTGTAATTTCTAGTGAGTACCACTGGTTTAGATGCTTTGCTAGAAATTCAAACGTAGCCTACATTTACATGAAATTTGGCAGAATGAATGAATCAAGAACTAAAGGAGAAATATTACAATGAGAGGAGTTCAACCGGCACCATGAAAATGTGATGTAAAAGAAGGCAGATTCGAAGTAAAGACAACGCAATACAGGAATATATAAATGAATATTTGACAAATAATCTATTCATTCATTCATTCGTCTTCTGCCCAAGAGCAGATCGTTCACTGCCAATCCAATTTTCTCTAATCTTTCCTATTTTCTGGCTTTCTGTTTGTTTCTTCATATAGGCCTATATATATATATATATATATATATATATATATATATATATATATTAATGTCGTCTATCATCTGATATCTTCTTCTGCTCCGAACTCTTCTCTCGTTCACCATTCCTTGCAGTGCATCCTTCAGTAGACAGTTTCTTCTCAGCCAGTGACCCAACCAATCCCTTTTCCTCTTCCTGATCGGTTTCAGCATCATTCTTTCTTCATCCATTCTTTCCAACACAGGTTCATTTCTTATTCTGTCTGTCCACTTCACACGCTCAATCCTTCTCCATATCCACATTTCAAATTCTTCTATTCGCTTCTCTTCACTTCGTCGTAATGTCCATGTTTCTGCCCCATACAATACCACACTCCACTATCTCTTCCTTCGTTCTTTTTCCAGAGGTCCGCTCCTTTTTCTACTCAAAGCTTCCTTGGCCATTGCTATCCTCCTTTTGACTTCCTGGCAGCAGCTCATGTTACTGCTTAAATAATCTATCTAGATTGGATTTTGTTAAAAGGGCGGTCCACTTGAAAAAGCTTCTTATACAAATTAATATAGTTATTTATAAAACGTAATTTTAACCACACCAGATTATCTGTGCATTTCGAAATGGCGGCTCAAGGTCAAGCAATGGACTGCATTTGCCACGTGTGTTTACCCCAATCCTGGACCATTCTCCTCAACTAAAGTCCGCTGGGACAACAGGAATTACCAGTGCTTCAGTTCAAAGTTTTCAGTTCAGTGACTCGTGCGTGGTTTGTACGTTTGTACGTGACCTTAATCGAAATGCACAGATAATAATAGTACTAATAATTATTGATCTGATAGTCCGCAGTCTGATATATGGGACGGAAAATCATGCATCAGTTCGGGATAGACTTCGTACTAACCTAAGATGTGAAAATAACTTTCCAGGCTTTGAGAAAAAACCTTATCCGGCACGTAGCAATCTTCAAAGTCATTTAAACAGAAAGATTACATTATCGGGAATTTGTCGCAATTGCACAGGTGGTAATGGATGTCGATTACTATGAATATATATATATATATATTTAGAGGCTAAACACACCTCCACGCGGTGCACCCTTGAAACGAATAATGGCTAAGTAGTTATCACTTTTTTGCGGTTTCTTCTTGCACAACACAAGCGAGTGCTTCTGCAGTGGATTCCAACTCATTGTGGCATTGCTGGTAATGACATGGCTGATAATCTTGCGAAGAAATGCCAGTGAAATTCCATATACCAGAGCAGGGAGCATCATACAACCGAAAAGTAAAAGAAACTCATTTTCAGCTTCTGGAGAATGAAATAAAAGAATGCCACTGAAAGGGTGAAATAAATACCTTTCCAGATTAGCCTAGAAGAGTAGCAGTGCTTCAAAAAACTTTATGCTTGACCATGCCGAAATGTAGTAATTATACACCTGGTAGCAGATCTTTAATGCATGTCATTAAAATACACCTACTCATTAAAGGTCAGGTCTTTCAGCCAATGACGACTCAGGTTACAACTGTTCAGCCAATGACAGGTCAGCTTTCTACCGTTATAAAACCGCAAGTATCGATTATTCTCGGATATGCAATCGAAAGAGAATTAGCGAAAAGTCACGGAGGCTGGAAATCCATTACTGTCGCAGAAGGTTATGTTCTGTTACTATAATAATTAGCGTTAATTGTAAATAATATTCAAATAAATTCAATTTGTCATCTCGTTTTTCAATGTTTAATTTAAATTCAATGTTATCTCTGTAGGTTCTTATGGCCTAGCAAGGTCAATGTAGACATCTGTTCCTCGGAAAAAATCAATACTTTCGCGTCTGCGCACATCTCACAACATACGGGACATTGCTCAGAAATTAATATCAAGATAGAAATATGGTCGAGCATAAAAAGTCGTATGAAACTCGCCTATAATGGTAATTAAGAAGCTCGTATGAAAATTATGAAAATCGCTTGCGCTCGTTTCATAAATATCCATACTCACTTCTTAATTACTTCATTATAGGCTCGTTGCATAATGTACTATTACCGGATAGGTATATTTCAGAGTCCAGTTTCTGCAACTAGGACAAAAATATAGGTTTTACACATCTCACAAACAAACATTCTCATGGGAGCAGATAATTTTTTTTTCTTCCACCATGTTAATAAGTCAAAACAAGTGCTTATAGAGAAATTTTGACCACTCGAGCGCTATTATGAGGACTGTCCAGAAAGTAAGCTTCCATGGAGCCGTTTACAAAAAAACAAAATTTCATGGAAAGATTTATTGGAACAGATATAGCAATTGCTGAGCTATTTTTCAACATATTCCCCACCTGAAATGAAACATTTGTCATACCATGGGATAAATTTTTGTCTCCCTATGTCCTAGAATTCTGACGCCTGGAATCGAAACCAGTGTGTAACAGCCAGAGGTCTGCATCGGACATTTTCGCTCGAGCGCCAAGTAGTTCATAGCATAATCCGATAGGTAGCGCATATGCATGATGGGTAAAATTGTCACGAGCAATAAACCCTCGAACGGTATAAGCCGAGCGTTAGACATTCGTTCTTGTTACATTGATGAACTGTGTAGTAACATTATAGATGTTTATCATTTCAAAACTTTGCAGTGTTTAACTAAACTCTCCATAGTACAACTACAAAACTTGCTTTAAAATGTAATATAAATGTTGTAGGTAAATGCTTTTTTCTTTTTTTCCCCCACACAGGAGTGATTTTGTTTTTGCCACATCTGATAGATGTTATTGGATGTAAATGTAATTATTATAAAAGGAGAACACAATCACTATAATGCAAGAACTGTATCAAGTTTTCTAGTAATAATAATAATAATAATAATAATAATAATAATAATAATAATAATAATAATAATCTCTAATAATTAGTGTATCAATCTTTGCTTCTGTAGCAGTTGTGCAGCATGATTATTCGTTTTATTATATTTTCTGTGACGTTATCCCTGTACTAATATTGTTATTAGTCTACTGCTATATCAATAATATTTTGTAAAACGTTTCTACATTGTCGCAGTATATAGGCGGAACACTATGTATGGACCTATCATGTGGTAAATCAAATATTGAATAATTATTAATTAGCAAATAATAACTGTAGCTTATATCGAAGCTTTTCATACTCTTTTATTTATAACTTCATGTTCCTGTTTTGGTACGTTCCATTGACTAGTCCAGTGGTTCCCAAACTTTTTCAGCCACGGAGCCCTTTTTGAAGGAAAAGTTTCTCGTGGAGGCCAAGAAATATTTAGTGTTTAGTTCTATCTGTATATGTTCTATGAAGCATAATACACACGATATGTATACGAAAGTATATATACACATACATACATACATACATACATACATACATACATGCATGCATGCATACATACATACATACATACATACATACATACATACATACATACATACATACATACATACATACATACATACATACATACATACATACATACAAGGAAATAATAGTAAAAAAACTGGAGACAATATTATTTAAGAGTACAAAATGATAATTATAAGTAGTACCGTTAGTTAAGGTATGTAAAAATGTTACATTGTTACATTTACACCCGAATTAATGTGAAGGATGTACTGTTTCTTGCGACAGAGTTTGTCAATATCCGATGTCACAGAAGTCAGTTGAAGAAGCATATCGTCTTCTGCATCCAAACGAGCTCGATATTATGTTTTTATAGCCGTGTACTTCGAAAAGGCCGTTTCACAGAGGTATGTAGTACCAAAATGCAGTAAGAGCAATTTAGCTTTTGATCTTAATGTCGAAAGATCCTCCCCTAACTGAACCCAAAATTCGGGAAGTGGTTTGCTTTTAAATGATGCCTGACAGTGGCTGTAAGCCATGTCTATAAGGACCTCATATTCTGTCGCAGTGAAGGCTGCTGGTTTTGAATTCACTGACAATGGATCTATAGTCCACTTATATTTCTTTCGAATCGATCCTGAGTTTCCCTTGGAAAGTATGAATTCATATTTTGAAGCAAATTATCATGGTGCTCTTTTATTATTACTATGAATGAGTTATTCATTGTTATGTTATTTTCTTCTGTAAAGTTTGAAGTCAATGAGAAACATGTCAGATCCTTATTCTAGACTCTTTCCATGTAGAAAGTTATTTTTTTCTTCAGTGCGGCAATTTTGTCATTAACATTGAATACAGTCTTCTGTTTCCCTTGCATGGATGTGCTGAATTCGTTATTTTTTTACAAAATGTGTGCTAAGTAACATAATTTGCACAACAATTCCTGATCATTCAAATAATCTGCTTGCAAACTCTTTTGGTCATTCAAAACTAAAGACAACGCTTATCAAGCGACAACCATGTGTAATAAATAATTAATAACAATGACTTGTGTATATTCCCTATCGTCATAAAGAATTTTGAGTAGCCTACACTGCAAAGGTCGTGCCTTAACAAAGTTGATAATTTAGACGACGTTGTCTAGTACATGCCTTAATAACGCTGGTATTTTTTTTCTTTGCGAGGGTGTGTCGGTGTAGTACACAATGACTATTTGTGCAGTTTTTTTAAACTTTCTTGATCCTTGTAACACCGCCAGCAACAGGACCTACCACGGCCTTTGCGCCATCTGTGCATCCATTAATGCAATTGTTCCATGGTATCGATGAAGGATGGATATAACAGAGAAAAATTCTCTCCGGCACCAGGACTCGAACCCGGTTTTTCAGCTCTACATGCTGACACTTTACCCACTAAGCCACACCGGATTCCAGTTCCAATGCAAGATCGAATCCGCTTAATTTAAGTTCTATCTCTCAGTTTTCCCTTTGGTGGCCTACCCTCATGCACTGTTACAGAACATGTGACAGTGGCACAATGTCCAACGCACTATGTACAGAGGTGCACTCATTACGATAGCTAAGTGGCCGGGATCCGACAGGATGGGCGCCGTCTTGAATGGCTAAGTGATTATTTACGCATATCATAATATTATTATGATGTACTTCGGTACATCATAATAATACCATGGTACCGGTATCAAGTTATCAATGAAGACATCTATCAGGGAAAAAAATTCAGAACCGCTTGTAGAGGATGGCAATGGCTTGCAGAACAAAATATCTTCGAAATGCTGCCTAAGCTTGGCAGGGAGCATAGAAATATTGGGCAAAACTTTGTTACATATCACACACTGTGGATGACGTCCATCAGCAAACTTAGTGAATCCCATCTCCAAATATGAATCACAATATTTTCGTTTTATACTTCCTTTTCTGTACCTCTACACTAGGCATCGTAAATTCTGAAGCAGGATCATGTGTAGCAAATTCTGAACTCAATCCCAAAGATTTCGCACTATCTTCTTCGAAAGTAAGGTTACAGCTGTTGTTATCCTCCTTTGACTGAGCACTGATTGATGACTGATGACCAGGGAACGGATTTATATGGACTAAAAATATATGAAATATGTAAATATATATGTAGTTATTTTTACCAAAATATGGAATTAAATATGGATTTTTACCAAAATATGGAATTAAATATGGACTTAAAATTATAAAAAAATGACTATGTACATTAAATATTGGTACATTTTAATCAAACTAAACAAAAAATATAATGGACGTACCTTATCTTCCAATGTAGTTTCAACAAAACACAATTTTTATTGTCTGTTACCATAACAATAGGTTACAAACATTTCTTTCAAGTGCTGAAAAGTGAATCTTCTTCTATTGTCTCTGAGGATAGATTTATACTGACTAAAAGAGCGTTCGACGTCACAAGAAGTAACTGGTACATAATTCAATTTCACAATGTCTGCTGGGGATAAGTCCAAGTTAATCTTCACTGTTGATTCACCACTCATCACAGCAACAACCTTTTGTAGTTCTTCATATCCAGGGTTTTTGAAAGTACAGTGTCCACCTTAGCTCTTACTGCATCTGCAACTTTACCTCTACCACGATTCAGTTGTTCCACAGTACTATTTATAATTTCAAAACTTTCAGATAGTGAAAGGTGCCTATTTTGGAGACTTTTGAGCGTTTTTATGATGCATGAAAATGTATGCTGAATGTGAGCTAAGTCATTCTTCACACTTATGTCACAGGTAACTGTTTTCGCAGTATCAATTGAGACTGCATCTTCAGAGTCCAATGCAAGGAGAACATTGTTAATAGAGTCTATATGTTCGGCATAATATTCAACTGCTTCTAGCCATGTACCCCATCTAGTTAAAATTGGCTTTGGTGGCAATGGAATTTCAGGGTACATTTCTTTCAACACGTTAACTCTACTGGGAGCTTTGAGAAATACTTTTTCACTGATGAAATCAACAAATCTACTTTAGGGAAATTGTCTCTGACCACTTCTGCCACACGATGAAATGCATGCGCCACACAAGTAAAATGAGTCAATTTAGGATATACAACAGATAATGCTTGTCCAGCTTTGACCATATAAGGGCAGCATCGCTAATAAAGAATAACACATTATCGTACATAATACCCTTTGGCCACAGGATACCCATAGCTTCGTTGAACAGTTTAACTATAGTTTTGTTATTGCACTTTTCTAGAACATCACAATGTAAAAGAATTCGTTCAGAATATTGTTCACTTAACAAACCGATAACTACATTACCAACAAGTCTACCTTCTTTGTCGGGAGTCTCATCAATGGAAACCCAAATTGAACTATCTTTAATTTCATCTCTTATCTTCTGTATTGTCTCATCGTAGATGGATGGAGCATACGTCTTCCTAAGTGTTGACTCATCCGGGATTGTATGTTGAGTATATTTTTCAAGGAATTCCCTGAAGACCTTATTCTTTAGTTTGTAGAGAGGAATATCAGCAGAGATGAGAGAACGGCACAGGTCGATGTTAAACTCAGATCTTACATTCGATGTTGTTGGTTGTGTTAAAAACAATTGTCTCTGCTTGGAATTTAGTTGTTTGTTGGCCTGATGTTTACTAGTTGTAATGTGTTGTTGCACCAGGAACTTTTGTGTAGATGATACTGCACACTGACACAAATTACAAAATAATATTTTATTGTCAGTTGATAAACCATCTTCTTTAAATTCTGAAATGTAACTTGTTAGTTTTGATTTTAAATTGACTGAATGACGTACTTTTGGCATATTTACCGTCTTTATAGTATGATTTACAAAACTGAACCTATGTGTACTCTGACTGGCATTTAACTGTTGAGCTGCACAACTGAAGTCTGTTAAAATTTTTAAATTAAATTAATACAGTTTTGTAACTTACTTTCCCATTGTTGATAGGACTGCTAATTTTCAAATAACTCTGATGTTAAAGGGATTACTGAACATGTGTTTAAATCTCTATTGTTGAAATGTATTTTTAAAAGTTAATGGAATTTTGTTTTGTTTTATTGTTAAACCTAATATAATATGGACTGTTTTATATGAAATATGGAAAATATATGGAAATTAACGAAAATATGTACTAAACTCTAAAATATGGAAAAATATGGAAAATAAAAGTAGGATTTTTCAACCCTACACATTGTGAAACATAAAGATAATGCAAAATATAAATTATATTAGCTTTATAAGTAAATATGTATTTACATATAAATCCTTTCCCTGCTGATGACTAAGGACCGGATTCCTATGTAATTAAATATTTTTCTTGCGTGTGATAAAATACAATTAAGAAAGTTAAAAATTCCGAATGTCAAGTTTGAAGTTTAAAACCCGAATTTTATTTCACATAAAAACACATATTTTCACAAAAAAAATTATGTAAATACATATTTTCAGGAAGTCTATTATAAACACATAAATCTTGGAGTTTTTTTTTACTTAAATAATTTTTTTACAAGAACTTTTAGATATTTTTAATTAAATCAATTAATCAATTATATCACTCAGAAATATGTTATCTGTTTTAAGAATTCTTGGTTGCTTCGTGTTTCTATGGTATCCGTGATCCATTTTTGTAATGGTATCGCCTCAAGTTCTGAGAACTGCTAGGTAGCATATCAAGTGTTATTATATGAGAATAAATTAACATGGACAAGAAGGAGAGATTTTGCAACACATAATTAGGAATGTTTATTGTTTCTGAAGATGATTTCATTCCCGCTTTGTTTGTGAAACACAACGGATAAGAGCTCCGGTATAAACATTATTTAATTTAAACAAATCTCTCGCCTCTCGCTCATGCCTATGAAGTGAGGAAATACATCTCGTTGTAATTCCCCGTTATCGGATCATAAGCATAAGCTGCGTAGTGTAGACGTGGTGGCGTCGCTATAGGAAGCTTTTCTCCGACATTGTCAGTCAGTAGCCAGAAACATGTTTTTACCTTAAGACGTGTGTATATTAGCCTCTTAAGATGCCTAAAATCAAATCGGGTTTAAGATCGCGTCTATAGCAATATGTAGATGAATTTAAAAACATTTTTACTACAGACGGAAAAGTGTTATTTTGCCAACCATGTGGTAAATCAGTAAGTGCAGATCAGAGCTCTCAGGTAACGCAACATTGTCTGCAAACAAGCACATTGCCGCTGCTTCACGTGTGCATTCACGGCAAAACAGTGGATATAAAAAAATGTGTAAAGTTGCTCAAGTATTGGAGGGTGTGCCTGTAGGTGAAATTGACGGTTTAGGTGTTTGTGACATTCCTCTTTTTAAATATGCACGTCTGACGCCCTGTGATGTGGAAAGATCGTTTTCACAGTATAAGTCGTTGTTCAGAGATAATGGGCATGCGTTTGTGATAGAGAATTTGGAAATGACCTTTCTTGTTCACTGTAATTCTCGCAACTATTAGCAACTGATACTCAAGTGTGATTGGTGAGTACCTAGTAACTTTTTTTTTTCAAGCTAAGTAAGGTATTTTGTCATATTTAAAAAAATATTTTTTTAGCAAATATTTTCGTACTTTTTAGAACATAAAAAATAATTATATTTAAACTTTTTAGCACATAAAAATCCTCTCCCTACTGATAACTATAGTAGATCTATTATTGCTGCTTCAATCTAGCAAGAAGAAATCAAACTACTTTCTGAGAAAGCACTTTTCGCTTGAGGGAAGTAGCTTACGTTTTTCGCACTAGAGACTAGATGGAAGCAGAAATTTTTGTCATCCGCGGTCGGAGCCCCTGAGACTTACTTGCGGAGCCCCAAGGGCTCCGCGGAGCACACTTTGGGAACCGCTGGACTAGTCCACACCTGTGGAGTAACGGTTAGCGAGTCTGGCCGCGAAACCAGGTGGCCCGGGTTCGATTCCCGGTCGGGGCAAGTTACCTAGTTGAGGTTTTTTCCGGGGTTTTCCCTCAACCCAATATGAGCAAATGCTGGATAACTTTCGGTGCTGGACCCGGGACTCATTTCACCGGCATTATCACCTTCCTCTCATTCAGACGCTAAATAACCTAAGCTGTTGATAAAGCGTCGTAAAATAACCTAATACTACTACTCCATTGACTGTTCCATTAAACGCTTGCCATAAACGCAGAAAATAAAGCCTTATTTTTACCGTGTGAGCAAAACATGTGTAGACTGTCTTATCAGTCGCCTTACAAGATAAGACATGTCGGTGAGATGACCTTGTACTGTTCTTCTATTTATTACGAGCGTATCACGACCGATCATATCTCACTCGAGGGTGCGACACTCGACCGAGTTCAAGAGAGCGATTTAACTCCAATGCAGCACTCTGGTGACAGCTATCTGCACCTCTCTGTTGATTCCATGGAACTTCTAGAGGCCTATTCCTTGTCGAAGAACATCTTTAGTTCGTTAGGCAGCCATTTCCGCCCTTCGCTGTTATGAGTTATTGTGCATAGTGTTTAGTATTCAAACACAGACCACGTCACTTTCATCTGTGTAGTGCAATTCGTCTTCTCGATTGTAATATTAATTTTCTGTATTTGAAAGAAAAATAACGGAAAGTCGAAACAACAGCCTTGGAATTGGAGACATCGTGAGTTCCGCAACCTTGGCACAGTAATTGGCATAATGTCATGTTAGAAGAAATGTCTTGTTGAATTGCTGTAATTTGATATCTCATCTGGAATATGACAGACTGCTGTCTGTGTTAGATGCACCAAGTCCTGGGACAAAAATGCATTGCACGAACGTTTCAAGGTTGCTCGTTCACGACAACTGCAGCTGATTAAATGTGAAAGCTGTGTCCTAGTCTGTCATCCATCTAATCCCAAAGAGAACTACACTCTGACCGTTGTCCCGTACAATGCTTTGGTTATCAATTCGTCTCTGTCTGTTCATTTCTCCGTCCGTCAATTCATCCGTTCGTACATCCATTCATCCGTCCGTCCTATTCATCCATCCATTCGTCCGTCTCTCAATCCTTCCGTCCATTCACACAACCATCCAATCATTCACCCATCTCTCGATCCGTCCGTACATTCATTCAACCTTCATTTCATTTTTTTTTTCATTTATTTATTATATTCCATAGATCTTACATGAGCAATGAAGCTTTAAGTTGTGGAACAAGTTAAAATTTTACAATATTACAATTACAATTTTTACAATTTTTACAATATTTTACAATTTTTACAGTTTTACAATTTAGTAATTTTCTACAATTTTTACAATTTTCTGCAATTTTTTACAATATTTTGGGGAGATGTAGTGAGATGAGGTGAGGTCCGAGGATTCGCCAAAAGATTACCCGGCATTTGCCTTTTGGTTAGAGAAAACCTCGAAAAAACCCAACAAGGTAATCAGATCAAAGGGGTGAAATGAAGTGATCCCGAAGATTCGCCATAGACCAATCTTTCATCCATCTCTAGATCCGTTCGTCCATTCATTCAACCTTCTAATCATTCATCCGTCTGTCGATCCGTCCGTCCATTCATTCAACCTTCCAATCATTCATCTGTCTCTCGATCCGTCCGTCCATTCATTCAACCTTCCAATCATTCATCCGTCTCTCGATCCGTCCGTCCATTCATTCAACCTTTCATACATTCACCTGTCTCTCGATTCGTCCGTCCATTCATTCAAACTTCCAATCATTCATCCGTCTCTAGATCTGTCCGTCCATTCATTCAACCTTCCAATCATTCATCCGTCTTTCGATCCGTCCGTCCATTGATTCAAACTTCCAATCATTCATCGGTCTCTCGATCCGTCCGTCCATTCATTCAACCTTCCAATCATTCATCCGTCTCTCGATCCGTCCGTCCATTCATTCAATCTTCCAATCATTCATCCGTCTCTAGATCTGTCCGCCCATACATTCAAACTTCCAATCATGCATCGGTCTTTCGATGTGTCCGTCCATTCATTCAACCTTCCAATCATTCATCCGTCTCTCGATCCGTCCGTCCATTCATTCAAACTTCCAATCGTTCATCGGTCTCTCGATCCGTCCGTCCATTCATTCAACCTTCCAATCATTCATCTGTCTCTCGATCCGTCCATCCATTCATTCAACCTTCCAATCATTCATCCGCTCTCGATCCGTCTGTCCATTCATTCAACCTTTCAATCATTCATCCGTCTCTCGAATCATTCATTCAAACTTCCAATCATTCATCGGTCTCTCGATCCGTCCGTCCATTCATTCAACCTTCCAATCATTCATCTGTCTCTCGATCCGTCCGTTCATTCATTCAGCCATCCAATCATTCATCCATCTCTAGATCTGTCCGTCCATTCATTCAACCTTCCAATCATTCATCCGTCTCATTCATTCAACCTTCCAATCGATCCGTCCTCCATTCATTCAACCTTCCAATCATTCATCTGTCGATCCTCGTCCATTCCGTCCGTCCATTCATTCAACCATTCATTCAATCATTCATCCGTCTCTCGATCCGTCCGTCCATTCATTCAACCTTCCAATCATTCATCCGTCTCATCTGTCTCTCGATCCGTCCGTCCATTCATTCACTTCAATTCATTCATCGTCCATTCATTCAACCTTCAATCATTCATCTGTCTCTCGATCCGTCCGTCCATTCATTCAACCTTCCAATCATTCATCCGTCTCTCGATCCGTCCGTCCATTCATTCAACCGATCCGTTCCAATCATTCATCGTCTCTCGATCAATCATTCCGTCCATTCATTCAACCTTCCAATCATTCATCCGTCTCTAGATCTGTCCGTCCATTCATTCAACCTTCCAATCATTCATCCGTCTCCCGATCCGTCCGTCCATTCATTCAACCTTCCAATCATTCATCCGTCTCTAGATCTGTCCGTCCATTCATTCAACCTTCCAATCATTCATCCGTCTCTCGATCCGTCCGTCCATTCATTCAACCTTTCAATCATTCATCTGCCTCTCGATCCGTCCGTCCATTCATTCAAACTTCCAATCATTCATCGGTCTCTCGATGTGTCCGTCCATTCATTCAACCTTCCAATCATTCATCCGTCTCTCGATCCGTCCATCTATTCATTCAAACTTCCAATCGTTCATTGGTCCCTCGATCCGTCCGTCCATTCATTCAACCTTCCAATCATTCATCTGTTTCTCGATCCGTCCATCCATTCATTCAACCTTCCAATCATTCATCCGACTCTCGATCCGTCTGTCCATTCATTCAACCTTCCAATCATACATCCATCTCTCGATCCGTCCGTCCATTCACACAACTTCCAATCATTCATCCATCTCTTGAACCGTCCGTTTATTCATTCAACCTTCCAATCATTCATCTGTTTCTCAATCCGTCCGTGTATTCATTCAACCTTCCAATCATTCATCCGTCTCTCGATCCGTCCGTCCATTCATTCAACCTTCCAATCATTCATCTGTTTCTCAATCCATCCGTGTATTCATTCAACCTTCCAATCATTCATCCGTCTCTCGATCCGTCCGTCCATTCACACAACTTTCCAATCATTCATCCATCTCTCGATCCGTCCGTCTATTCATTCAACCTTCCAATCATTCATCTGTTTCTCAATCCATCCGTGTATTCATTCAACCTTCCAATCATTCATCTGTTTCTCAATCCATCCGTGTATTCATTCAACCTTCCAATCATTCATCCGTCTCTCGATCTGTCCATCCATTCATTCAACCTTCCAATCATTCATCCGTCTCTCGATCCGTCCGTCCATTCACACAACTTTCCAATCATTCATCCATCTCTCGATCCGTCCGTCTATTCATTCAACCTTCCAATCATTCATCTGTTTCTCAATCCATCCGTGTATTCATTCAACCTTCCAATCATTCATCCGTCTCTCGATCTGTCCATCCATTCATTCAACCTTCCAATCATTCATCCGTCTCTCGATCAGTCCGTCCATTCATTCAACCTTCCAATCATTCATCCGTCTCTCGATCCGTCCGTCCATTCATTCAACCTTTCAATCATTCATCCGTCTCTCGATCCGTCCGACCATTCATTCAACTTTCCAATCATTCATCTGTTTCTCAATCCATCCGTGTATTCATTCAACCTTCCAATCATTCATCGGTCTCTCGATCCGTCCGTCCATTCACACAACTTTCCAATCATTCATCCATCTCTCGATCCGTCCGTCTATTCATTCAACCTTCCAATCATTCATCTGTTTCTCAATCCGTCCGTCTATTCATTCAACCTTTCAATCATTCAACTGTTTCTCAATCCGTCCGTCTATTCATTCAACCTTCCAATCATTCATCCATCTCTCGATCCGTCCGTCTATTCATTCAACCTTCCAATCATTCATCTGTTTCTCAATCCGTCCGTCTATTCATTCAACCTTCCAATCATTCAACTGTTTCTCAATCCGTCCGTCTATTCATTCAACCTTCCAATCATTCAACTGTTTCTCAATCCGTCCGTCTATTCATTCAACCTTCCAATCATTCAACTGTTTCTCAATCCGTCCGTCTATTCATTCAACCTTCCAATCATTCATCCATCTCTCGATCCGTCCGTCCATTCATTCAACCTTCGAATCATTCACCCGTTCACTCATTCATTCTTCCGTCCATCAATTCGTCTGTTCATTCATTCAACTGTCCGTCATACAAGCACACACACACACATACACACGCACTCACTCACACACAGGGTTGAAGTGAAATAATCCTGCAGATTGAAAGGTACAATAAAATTAAATAAATATAAAACCCATAGACTTATTACGTTTTGTGATTAAATACACGGTTAATTAGAAAATTAAATTTGAAGTTTCAACAGTCTGGCAACATCGCCGCTAACTCACTTTTCTTTCTTCTCGCAATACAGATGTAAGAGGTCAAGAACACAGATATGTCTCCCTACATGAACTACCTCCTTAAAAGCCCTAAGTAAGTAATTATTTACTTACAAATGGCTTTTAAGGAACCTGGAAGTTTATTGGCGCCCTCACTAAGCCCGCCATCGGTCGCTATCCTGAGCAAGATTAATCCAGTCTCTACCAAATTATCCCACCTCACTCAAATCCATTTTAATATCCTCCCATCTACGTCTCGGCTTCCCCAAAGGTCGATTTCCTTCGATCTCTCAAGTAACACACTATTATCTATTTCTGGATTCATCCATATGTGCGACATGCCCTGCCCATCTCAAATGTTTGAATTTAATGTTCCTAATTATGTCAGGTGAAGGATACAATGCGTGAAGTTCTGCGTTCAATAATTAAAACACTTGAACTAATCAGCAAATTCAAATTAAATGCATTACAAGTCTAATAGTATGTAAACAAATATAATATGTGTATATATGTAAAAACAAAAATGAAATGCATTTGTCAATACTTAAATTCACAATTTCTCTTTTAAATGCAATTGGTTAAAGTGAACTGATATTACTAAATGTTTAAACAAAACATATTCTTGTTGTAAACTTAGCATATCAGGGAAATATCAGCCATGAATAAACTTACTTAAGTACTTCCTTTCAAAACATATTGCTATAAAAATTCAGATTAAATACCTTATCGTTGTATTGATATTTAGACCTGTATATAAGATTATATGTAAAAATTAAATACTCCATTACATTATAATAGTACATTATGCAACGAGCCTATAATGATAGTAATTAAGAATCGAGTATGGATATTTATGAAACGAGCGCAAGCGAGTTTCATAATTTTCATACGAGCTTCTTAATTACCATTATAGGCGAGTTTCATACGACTTTTTATGCTCGACCATATTTCTAACTTGAAATTACCGGTATTCAGATGTATACATTTTATTTGTATCTGACAAGATCGGAAGTGACCTTGGTCTAGGTCGTGAATTGTGAGATGTGCGCAGACGCGAAAGTATTGATTTTTTCCGGGGAACAATAATGTCATTGACCTTGACGTAGTCCCGTTAAACTTGATAATATTATAATATTATAACCTTGATTATTGAATTCGACATTGAAAAAGGAGATGACAAATTGAATTTATACTTACTTACTTACTTACAAATGGCTTTTAAGGAACCCGAAGGTTCATTGCCGCCCTCACATAAGCCCGCCAGCGGTCCCTATCCTGTGCAAGATTAATCCAGTCTCTATCATCATACCCCACCTCCCTCAGATCCATTTTAATATTATCCTCCCATCTACGTCTCGGCCTCCCTAAAGGTCTTTTTCCCTCCGGTCTCCCAACTAACACTCTATATGCATTTCTGGATTCGCCCATACGTGCTACATGCCCTGCCCATCTCAAACGTCTGGATTTAATGTTCCTAATTATGTCAGGTGAAGAATACAATGCGTGCAGTTCTGTGTTGTGTAACTTTCTCCATTCTCCTGTAACTTCATCCCTCTTAGCCCCAAATATTTTCCTTAGCACCTTATTCTCAAACACCCTGAACCTATGTTCCTCTCTCAGAGTGATAGTCCAAGTTTCACAACCATACAGAAGAACCGGTAATATAACTGTTTTATAAATTCTAACTTTCAGATTTTTCGACAGCAGACTGGATGATAAGAGCTTCTCAACCGAATAATAACACGCATTTCCCATATTTATTCTGCGTTTAATTTCCTCCCGAGTGTCATTTATATTTGTTACTGTTCCTCCAAGATATTTGAATTTTTCCACCTCTTCGAAGGATAAATCTCCAATTTTATATTTCCATTTCGTACAATATTCTGGTCACGAGACATAATCATATACTTTGTCTTTTCGGGATTTACTTCCAAACCGATCGCTCTACTTGCTTCAAGTAAAATTTCCGTGTTTTCCCTAATCGTTTGTGTATTTTCTCCTAACATATTCACGTCATCCGCATAGACAAGAAGCTGATGTAACCCGTTCAATTCCAAACCCTGCCTGTTATCCTGAACTTTCCTAATGGCATATTCTAGAGCGAAGTTAAAAAGTAAAGGTGATAGTGCATCTCCTTGCTTTAGCCCGCAGTGAATTGGAAAAGCATTAGATAGAAACTGACCTATACGGACTCTGCTGTACGTTTCACTGAGACACATTTTAATTAATCGAACTAGTTTCTTGGGAATACCAAATTCAATAAGAATATCATATAATACTTCCCTCGTAACCGAGTCATAAGCCTTTTGAAATCTATGAATAACTGATGTACTGTACCCTTATACTCCCATTTTTTCTCCATTATCTGTCGAATACAAAAATCTGATCAATAGTCGATCTATTACGCCGAAAACCGCACTGATGATCCCCAATAATTTCATCTACGTACGGAGTTAATCTTCTCAAAAGAATATTGGACAAAATTTTGTACGACGTCAACAAAAGTGATATTCCTCGAAAGTTACCACAGTTGGTTTTGTCCCCTTTTTAAAAATAGGTACAATTATGGACTCCTTCCATTGTTCTGGTACAATTTCCTTTTCCCAAATAGCAAGTACAAGTTTATAAATTTCGCTATATAATGCACTCCCACCCTCTTGTATTAATTCTGCTGGAATTTGATCGATACCTGGAGACTTGTACTTTTTCAGATTTTCTATCGCAATTTCGACTTCTGTAAGCGTGGGTTCGGGTATAAATGGCTCAGCAGTTTGTATTTCAATTTCGTCCCGATCATTTCTATTTGGCCTATGTACATTTAGTAGTTGCTCAAAATAGTTTTTCCATCTGTTTAGGATTGATGGAGAGTCTGCAAGCAAGTCACCATTCTCATCCTTGATAACGTTTACCCTTGGCTGATATCCGTTCTTAAATTCCTTTATACCCTTATATAAATCTCGAATGTTTTTATTCTTACTATTTGTTTCTACCTCATTCAGTTTTTCCTTCAAGTAACCTCTCTTTTTATTCCTAAGTGTACGACTTGCTTCCCGTCTTTCATTGAAATAATTATCTCTCTTCTCCTCAACTGGATCCTGTAAGAATTTCAATTTTGCCTGTTTCCTTCTTTCTACTACCATGCAACAATCTTCATCAAACCACGGTTTCTTTTTCTTAGTTTCATAATAACCTATGCTCTGCTCAGCTGCAATTTTGATACTATCTCTGATATTTTCCCACACGCTGTTAACATCTAATTCTTTCTCAACTTCGTCGGAACTTTCTAAAGTGGCAAACCTATTCGAAATTTCGACCTGATAATTTTGCTTAGCTTCCTCGTCCTTTAATTTCAAAATATTGAATTTAGTAATATTAACTTGTTGCTCTACTCGCTTGGCTACTGATAATCTTTCTCTTAATTCTCCAATCACCAAATAATGGTCAGAATTACAGTCTGCACCCCTGAAAGTTCGAATATCTACTATACTAGTATGTCTCCGTTTATCTATCAAGATGTGATCTATTTGGTTGTGTGTCAATCCATCTGGAGAAGTCCAAGTATATTTATGTATATCCTTATGGGGGAATGTTGTACTTTTGACAATTAAATTTTTCGATGTGGCAAAGTTGACTAATCTAACTCCATTGTCACTACTAATTGCGTGTAGGCTCTCTTTTCCAATAGTTGGTCTAAAAATATCCTCCCGTCCTACTTTAGCATTGAAATCCCCCAATAAAATTTTCATGTGATATCTAGGGAACTGATCAAAAGTATGTTCCAATTCCTCATAGAAGCTATTCTTTATATGGTCGTCTTTCTCTACTGTAGGGGCGTGAGCATTTATAACTATGATGTCGCACCATCTACCCTTAAGTACTAAATATGATAACCTGTCACTGATAAATTCGACCTTTTTACTGCTGATTTTATTCTTTTATGAACAAAGAATCCTGTTCCTAATTGGTGATTATTGTTTCCTTCCCCATAATACAACAAGTAATCTCCTATTTGTGATATGCCATTCCCATCTAACCTAACCTCTTGTACTCCTACGAAGTCTATTCTATATCTAGCTAGTTCTTTTGCTACTAATGTTACCCCTCCTGTTCTATAAAGACTAGTTACGTTCCAAGTGCCAAATCTCAAATCCTTATTCCTTTGCTGTGGTCGTGCCAGAGAATCAGTCCTATTCCGAGGCTTATTATAGGGATACGTAACAAGCTGTTTTTTACGGTGATGGGTTGTTAGCCCTTCGCCCAACCCCCAAGCTGGAGGACCACCCCTTATCGGCTGTCCACGACTGCTTATTCAATATATTCGCAGCTACCCTCCATATCTGGAGGCCGTCTCCTCTATCCGCAACCTGAGGACGCGCCATGCCGTGGTGATAGGGACCCACAATACATGGCAAATTGAATTTATTTGAACATTATTTACAATTAACGCTAATTATTATAGTAACAGAACATAACCTTCTGCGACACTATTGGATTTCCAGCCTCCGTGACTTTTCGCTAATTCTCTTTCGATTGCATATCCGAGAATAATCGATACTTGCGGTTTTATAACGGTACAAAGCTGACTTGTCATTGGCTGAACACATGTAAGCTGAGTTATCATTGACTGAAGACCTGTACTTTAATGAGTAGGTGTACTTTAATGACATGCATTAAAGGACTGCTACCAGGTGTATAATTACTACATTTCGGCATGGTCGAGCATAAAAGTATATATCGCACACGCAATAAAATACTGTCGTAGGCCTATGTCGAAAATCGCATATTATTTTCGTCAATTATTTCTAACGCCATTTTACTAGTTGGAGGTATGAGCTTCTGGTGATGAAATAGTAAACTGTCAAAAATTTTGGTACCTATTTATTGAAATATGTTTACAACAGTAGTTTACTAGGAAATAGGAAATTTTTAAATATCACAAGTTTCGAGTTACGACACTATTTTACTGGGAGTACGATATCTTCTATTTTAAGTTAAATTGACTACATTGGTCTCATAATAAAAAATTAAAACAAATTTAATTTCTCATATGAATAAAAAGGATAATCATTCCTGTAATTAACTTAATTTCAACAACATACCCCACATATCTGCATTTTTTTTTTCATTGTATTAAGCTATTCTGAAGCTGTAGGTATAGGTCTATAGCCTGAGGAGGGAAATCAGATGTGCATCTGTCAGTTTAGAGCGATCGTCGCTCTTAATGAAGTTGATTTTAGTAGGTTATTTTACGACGCTTTATCAACATCTCAGGTTATTTAGCGTCTGAATGAGATGAAGGTGATAATGCCGATGAAATGAGTCCGGGGTCCAGCACTGAAAGTTACACAGCATTTGTTCATATTGGGTTGAGGGAAAACCCCGGAAAAACCTCAACCAGGTAACTTGCCCTGACCGGGAATCGAACCCGGCCCACCTGGTTTTGCGGCCAGACGGGCTAACCGTTACTCCACAGGTGTGGATTCGTCGCTCTTAATGAAATTAATTTTCGATAATGTTTGCTCACATACGTATGTAGAACCAAACACAGACCTCATACGCGCTTTGCGATTGTTTTGAATATAGAAGTATTAATTTTCAATTGCTCTTTAAACTGTACTTCCCGAAAGACATTGCGCTGATTCCTACCACTAGACAGTAGGGGAGAGTCAGGTAGTATCGGACATCGGGTAATATCGGACAGTGCGTTTCTTTCATCTTCCACCATATGGTAGTACCTGAATGACATGGTTATGTTTCTCTATGCGACATCACAGAAACGTAACCATGTCAATCAGGTAGTATCATCGTGTGGTATAAGAAAGAAATTCACTGTCCGATATTACCCGATGTCCGATACTACCCGACTCTCCCCTAAATACAAATCCCCTCTATCATATCATGACGCGTGGGGTTAAAGGAAAGGATGATTGACGTAATCCGACTTCTGACGCATGCCACAACTGTCGCCCCGTTCTGGACGATAGTTTGACGGTCTCATGTTGAAGATATATATCTCCCATCCTTAAGGTCTATTCACACATCTCCGGGACGTGACGATGTTCTCCGTGACGTGGTGGCATCTTCCGAGAAAATAAAATATCGTCGCCTTGCAGACAAAGCGGTGCGTTCCTACATCTCCGGCAACGGCATTCGCCGACACGTTCAGTGCTTCTCCGTGATCCGTGCCGGCAAAACGTTTTCGCTCGCCACCGATTTTTTTTGTTTTTACGGACGTGATACTCTCTTCCCGCCTACCCGTTTTTCTGCTTTCTCTGCACTAAGCGGTTGCCTTTTGAAGTAAGAAGGTCCCCCCAACCTTTTCTGTCCACTGGGGGGATGGGTAATCTCTGTTTCCGCTTTCTGAGGCAAACATAAATGTTGCCAATTCTCCCCTGAATGCTAACAATAATTGCAGTCTTTCTTAACATGTTCAAACAGTTCACACGTGTTTTTGTTTGCTATTTGAAAGTCTTGTAAATTCCTTAGTTTTTTTTTTTTTTTTTTTTTTTACAATTCCAAGATAGCAATGATAGATGAACAGCAATGTTAAGGATATAATTAACTTTATGAGGCACAATAATATTACCGTGCCCAACCCCATAACCATGAAGGGAGTTATGTTGCAGGAGATCAAATCAGCCAATATTAGTAAGAAACATGCAGTGGAGTTGCTCGCAGCCTCATATGGACACGAAGTGTTACGACTTCCTCCGTACCACTGTGTTCTAAATCCTTTGGAAATGTTATGTTTTATTTAACGACGCTCGCAACTGCCGAGGTTATATCAGCGTCGCCAGTGTGCCGGAATTTTATCCCGCAGAAGTTCTTTTACATGCCAGTAAATCTACTGACATGAGCCTGTCGCATTTAATGACCGGGGTGGACCGTAGTTCTTCTAGCAACAAAAGAGACCGACTGGGGATCCTTTGAAAAATCCTACCGAGTTACAACTGCACGGAACGGAAATGTGAGAACAGACGTGAAAAAGTCATGTCAGAAAGGACGGATACGGACACGGAAAGCACCGTCACGTCCCGGAGATGTGTGAATAGACCTTTAAGGTGTAGGTGTTCCTGAACTCAATGACTAAATGGCGATGGAAAAAATAGTGACGCAAATCAGACACCTGTTTGTCCCTGAACAGAACCGAAATCCAGTCGGTTTCTTGCAGCACGCAGTTTAGTATCTGTAATACTGAAATAAGCCATGGGTTTAAAAATGCAGCAACAGAAACTTGCCTCGTTATTTTCTAAACCGGCTGGCTGGATGCCTCAGACAATGTCTGGATTGTTACCTCTGTGTAAATACACAGGAATGACTGTACGTGTCAGTGTTTCACCACACTTCCGTTGACAAAAGCTGAATCGTTTACTTCGACCTTCCCCACTAGTCAAGCAAAATGTATTTAGTTTTTCATTTCGCACCTTTTAATAGCGATCAAACAGAAATCTTTCTTCAAGGAATTTTACAAACAAAAGGTCTAAAGAAACGAAAAAGTTTCTTCTGGGAGAGAGAATATTTTAATAAATTGTTATTACGTAATATCCAACATAAGTTAATAATAATAATAATAATAATAATAATAATAATAATAATAATAATAATAATAATAATAATAATAATAATAACAATAATAATAAATAAGCAGTAGCATATTGACCTTCATTTTAATATCATCGCAGTTGTTTATTGTTGTTTATTGTTAATAAAATAACATTGACAGAAATACAATCTTAGTTCTTCCCTGAAGGAGTAAAAAACTCGTGCTCAGGGAGATATCTAAACACAAAGATAAACACGAAGATAATTTTTTGACACAAACTGGGTCAAGAAAAAAAAAATTACAGGATTAAATTAAATTTAAAAATACAATTTCAATTTTAACAATTTAAGTCATACAAGTACATATACATATTAAATCAATATATATTCTTTAAAAATTAAATTCCTAACGCTATTTTTTAAATTCCTGATACTAAAATTTTCCAAATTTGGGTATTTATCAATTATTTTATTGTATAACCTTGGACCAAAGTAGGTACCATGGCTCAGAGCTGTGCTTGTGAAACACTTTGGTTCCTCTAGTCGTATAAAATCGGATCTTTTAGTTCCATATTTATGATGATACAATTTGAATTTATTACGGTTTTTATGTATGAAGATTAATAAGGCAATATAATAAATCTATTTAATTTTCAAAACATTAAAATCAGTAAACAAAAGCTCGGATGAGTAATCAATTGGTTTATTAAGGCATATTTTAATTATTCTTTTCTGAATAAGTATTAGTGGAGTGAGATTAGAATTACAAGCATTTCCCCACCCTAAAATTCCATACTGGAGAATGGATTGAAATAAAGCTAAATAAATGAGACGTAAAATATTAATTGGCAAATATGACCGAAGTATAACAAAGATATAAATTGTTTTACGTAATCTATTGCATAAATATGTAATATATTTGTTCCATCGTAAGTGTTGGTCGATCGTAATGCCTAAATACTTAACTTCTGAGGATTCTGTTAATATGGGACATTCACAATTTTGAGAAGAACAATCTGAATGATGAATTTTGAGCCTAAAGGAAGATTGAGGAGATTGAAGACCACTGGACCTTAGTGAAAATGGAACAACAGTTGTTTTGGATGTGTGATGCTAGTGTTCTGATTACTACCAATGGGCAGATATTGCTGAAACAGAGAAATAGGGCAAGGTTCGGAGATTGGGTTAAGCAGGGAAAACCATGTTGCTCAGTAGCAACAGCGGGATTATCGATCCTTATGAGTGTATCTTGTTTATGTTACCGGCACTTGCTTATCTCGAAATTCGGTCCAGTATCAAGAGGAACTCGCTTGCCCAGCACGTGCACTCGAATAATAATAATAATAATAATAATAATAATAATAATAATAATAATAATATCATCCTCACAATAAACAATAAAACCAAAAAAGTGCTTTCCATACTACATTCCTTAAAAAGCATTCGAAAATTCCTCCCGCTATCACTCAAGAAAATACTAGTGGAAACACTAGTAATACCCCACTTCGATTATTGTGATTTTCTACTGACTGACCTCAATGTCAACCAGTCGCAAAGATTACAACGTGTTCATATTCTTGTGTTCGCTTCGTCTGCGATGTCCGTCGCGCTGACCACATTACCCCATCCTTCCAAACTCTAAACTGGCTACGGCTTAACGAACGTAGAAATTTTCATTCTCTTGTTCTCCTTTTCCAAGTCCTTCACACCTCTACACCTACCTACCTTGCCTCCCGTTTCAGTTACCTGTCATCATATCATAATCTCTTCACACGCACGCAAAATAGCCGCATACTAGCCATACCAACACATAAGACATCATCGTATTCATCATCATACACAATCTCGCTCTCGCACTTGTGGAATGCCCTACCCAGTGACATCAGAGACTGTCGGAATTTAGTAGCGTTCAAAAGCAAGCTTATTAAGCATTTTCTTACTGCGTAGAGGAGGTTTAATTTTTACTTAATTAATAAAAAAGTTTATCTCTTAGCTTTTACAATAAACTGTCTAGCCTTGATTAATCAGTTAATCTTTAAGTACTTTGATTTTTATTGTATTTGTAAATTGAATATTAATTGTAATTATAAGTGTAATTTTATTCTTAATATTGTAGTTGTAATCCCCTGGTAGAGGGGAAGAGAAGGCCTGATGGCCTTATCTCTACTAAGTTAAATAAATAAATAATGATCAATATAAAAGAATTTTGAACAATATATTTTACCAAGCAGATGAGAATGTTTATGTTAGTATTATTAATAGTATATCATCATCATCATCATCATCATCATCATCATCATCATCATCATCATTAGCATCAGCTTCTTCATGGCAAATATAGACCTTCTTCGTTTCAATGTTGATCGTCGTTATTTCGATTAAACAGGCTAAATACATATTGGCATTGTCATGAATTAAAACAATGACACAATAATAATAATAACAATAATAATAATAATAAATACTCCTGGCTTACTTCCCTCTAATAAGATTATAATTTAGGTATTATTTTTAAACATAAAAAACCTAGACGATATTTTAACAACTAGACAGAACTGAATAATAGATAAATTCAAATTAACAAGACAAGATTTTTTTTTCAGTTACATTATTGAGAGAATTATCTGATGATTTTGTCAGATTTAGAAGATACTTGAGAGATTGCCAGTCACCAATTTATTCATTCATTCATTCATTTATTCAGTATTTCGTTTATTTATTTATTTATTTATTTATTTATTTATTTATTTATTTATTTATTTATTTATTTATTTATTTATTTATTTATTTATTTATTTATTTATTTAATCTGGTGGCCTTAAGGATATCGAGTCTTCTCTATCATATCACCAGAATTACAAAGTAATGTAAAAAAGAAGTGCACAGGGAATAATTTAAACAAAATTATAAAAGACTATAGTTTAACACTTCGAACAGCAAAATCCTAAGTATTACCGTTTTAGGTAATGCCTTAAGTGAAGCAAAATACTATTCAACAAAATTATCAGCAATAATTAAAATGAACTATCGACGATATTCAGTTTCATTTGGAGGGAGGGGGTGGAAACTATCAGTAAAATTTCGAAGTTTTTTGTTATAAAATGTCAGAAATTAGTAAAACTATTTTCATGTTCGACATAGTAAATAAGCAATGTAATTTGCCTGCTATGGTGAACCGAGGACAATGCCTACATCGACAAAAAGAGAACTGCAGTTGAGACGTATTACTCATAGATATGGATGCTTGGGTAAATTATGCAGTCAGGTACTCACATTGGATGAAAAGTGATTTATTGTTGCGATTATTATGAATATTAGTGTTGTAATTATTATTGTGATTGATTATAAATAATAGAGTTGTAATTATTATTGTGATTTATTATAAATAATAGAGTTGTAATTATTATTGTGATTTATTATAAATAATAGAGTTGTAATTATTATTGTGATTTATTATAAATAATAGAGTTGTAATTATTATTGTGATTGATTATAAATAATAGAGTTGTAATTATTATTGTGATTGATTATAAATAATAGAGTTGTAATTATTATTGTGATTTATTATAAATAATAGAGTTGTAATTATTATTGTGATTGATTATAAATAATAGAGTTGTAATTATTATTGTGATTGATTATAAATAATAGAGTTGTAATTATTATTGTGATTGATTATAAATAATAGAGTTGTAATTATTATTGTGATTTATTATAAATAATAGAGTTGTAATTATTATTGTGATTGATTATAAATAATAGAGTTGTAATTATTATTGTGATTGACTATAAGTAATAGAGTTGTAATTATTATTGTGATTGATTATAAATAATAGAGTTGTAATTATTATTGTGATTGATTATAAATAATATAGTTGTAATTATTATTGTGATTGATTATAAATAATAGAGTTGTAATTATTATTGTGATTGATTATAAATAATATAGTTGTAATTATTATTGTGATTGATTATAAATAATATAGTTGTAATTATTATTGTGATTGATTATAAATAATAGTTGTACTTATTATTGTGATTGATTATAAATAATAGAGTTGTACTTATTATTATTATTATTGATTATAAATAATAGAGTTGTACTTATTATTATTGATTATAAATAATAGAGTTGTAATTATTATTGTGATTGATTATAAATAATAGAGTTGTAATTATTGTTTTGATTGATTATAAATAATAGAGTTGTAATTATTATTTTGACTAATTATAAATAATATCGTTGTAATTATTATTGTGATTGATTATAAATAATAGAGTTGTAAGTATTATTGTGATTGATTATAAATAATAGAGTTGTAATTATTATTGTGATCGATTAGAAATAATAGAGTTGTAATTATTATTGTGATTGATTATAAACAATAGAGTTGTAATTATTATTGTGATTGATTATAAATAATAGAGTTTTAATTATTATTGTGATTGATTATGAATATTAGTGTTGTAATTATTATTATTATTGGGATTGATTATAAATATTAGTGTTGTAATTGTTATTGCGATTGATTATGTTACACTGTGATCCTGTTTTCATGATAAGTTATACTGGGTTGTGGAAATGTTCATTTGCCGGAGGTTCAGTGAATGTAATGAGCATTATTGCCCGTTCCGCTGCACTGGTGGGAAAGCAATGCACTGCAATTGAGTACAAAGAGAAGAAAGTGTCATCCATTTCTAAACTTAATATTAGCTATGCGTCTCATTTTCAGCGCATGGTACTTTCCCTCGACTATTTTGAAATAGTAGTCTACGCTACGTGATTCTCACATCATTGTCTATTCATTTCGCCGTACAAGTACTAATTGAATGTTAAAGTGCTTAAATTAGAGGACACATATTCTTAAGGATAAGACCATGACATTGTGAAATGCGACACTTCACGTAAACACTACAGGTAGTCACTTGAAGTCTAATTAAATTAGCAGGAAACTCAAATATCCCGAATCTGATCGCCTAAGGCAATTCACTGAATCTTTGGGTTCTGATGTAAGTAAATGGAAGTGACGGTAGTTATTTTTCATTTCTTATAAAACTTCTGGAAAACCTAGTTCTTTCCCTTCAGAAGAATGCCCATCAAATTGCTATCCTTTTGAATTGTTTGTTTTTATAGTGTTTTTGGCTGAATGATGAGTAATATATTTAAAATCATTTTATAATGGAGTAAATTTATTCTACGCAATAAATACAGAGTGTCTGGGACAAAAACTACCAATAAGAAAGTTTTATAATTAAGCGAATAATACATTTATTGAAATTTTGTTTGCAGCGAACGACAGAGGACGTCAATAAATGTCTATGTGTGCACTTCTTGTACCTTGAAACACGTTCAAGCGGCAAGCGTTCTGAGTGACAGTTTGAGAAGCTGCTACGATCCTTCGACACAAATCTTCCAAATCCGCCACTGGGGTTCTGCAGACGATGTCTTTTAAGTAACCCCAATAAAAGTAATCTAACAAGCAAACATTCTGATAGGGGCACATAAATAAGTTCAATTATTATTTTCTACCATGTTAATAATGTTTTTATCTGGCCCTATCAAAATATTATATTGTTAAGGAAAAGACCATGACATTGTGAAATACGATACTTCACGTAAACACTACAGGTAGTCACCTGAAGTCTAATCAAATTAACAGGAAACTCAAATATCCCGAATCTGATCGCCTAAGGCAATCCACTGAATCTTTGGGTTCTGATGTAAGTAAATGGAAGTGACGGTAGTTATTTTTCATTGCTTATAAAACTTCTGAAAAACCTAGTTCTTTCCCTTCAGAAGAATGTCCATCAGATTGTTATCCTTTTGAACTGTTTGTTTTTATAGTGTTATTGGCTGCATGATGAGTAATATATTTAGAATAATTTTATAATGGAGTGAATTTATACTACGTAATAAATACAGAGTGTCTGGGACAAAATCTGTCAAAAAGAAAGTTTTATAATTAAGCGAATAACACGTTCATTGAAATTTCGTGTGCAGTAAATTTCAGAGGACATCACTAAATGTCTATGTGTGTACTTCTTGTACCTTGAAATACGTTCAAGCGGCATTCACTTTCTTTCCAGGTTTTTTTTTAGTAGGTTATTTTACAACGCTTTATCAACATCTAAGTTATTTAGTGTCTGAATGAGATGAAGGTAATAATGCCTGTGAAATGAGTCCGGGGTCCAGCACCGAAAGTTACCGAGCATGCCAGGTGTTTCCACCAAGTTCTGGGTGACAGTTTGAGAAGCCGCTACGATCCTTCGACATAAATCCTCGAAATCCAACTCGTCTTATATATAAGGAATTTAATGTTTTAAATATCAAGCAAATTTATATGAATACTATTTTGAGTCACTACCATAAATATCAAGCTAAATTTATATCATCCGATCATGGCCACAACACGAGAAGATACAATATTTCGCTCCCCCTCATTGAACCAAAATGTAAGACTGAAGCAGGTCTAAGGCACAGTTCTAATTACGGTCCAAGATCATATAATGATTTTATAAAGGGGAATCCTAAACTGAAATTATTAAACAATACATTATTCAAAAAACAAGTGCTTGAACTGTTTTTAAAATTATAATCATGTAAGTTCTTATTCTTTATTTATTTTTTTCGGTCACTTTAAAAATGTTGTATTCTTAACTTAGTATGTTTATGTGTAGGCTAAGGTACCGTTTGTTTGTTTGTTTGTTTTTTCTTATTCTTTTTAAACTTTATGTGTAATTACATTTAACAGTTTAATTACATTTGTGATTATTATTATTATTATTATTATTATTATTATTATTATTATTATTATTATTATTATTATTATTATTATTATTATTATTTTATTTTTTTCTTCTATCCAGTTTTCATTCTTGGCCACACCCGACTTCAAGCATCTTGCTTTTTCGGGTAACCCAGTTACATTGTATTTATACAATAGTTTGTAATATGTAGACTATTTGACTATGAGATTGGTAATCAATTTCGAATTTTGAAGAATATTCATATACGAGTATTAGCCTACAATAGTATTGTAAAATCTTTATTATTGTATGTAATTTTTGTTTGCAATAACATCTTTGTAATCTTGTAAAAAAATCGCCACTGGGGTTCTACAGACGATGTCTTTTAAGTAACCCCAATAAAAGTAACCTAACAAGCAAACATTCTGATAGGGGCACATAAAAAAGTTCAATTATTATCTTCCACCATGTTAATAATGTCAAAAGAAGTGTTTATACAGATTTTGGCCACTCGACCGCAAGTCCAAGGCCGTCCAGAAAGTGATTTCCCTGAGGCCGTTCACAGAAAAAAGCACATTTGCATGGAAAGATTTATTGAAACAGATACAGCAATTGTTGCGCTATTTGTCATCATATTCTCCACTGGAACTGAGACATTTGTTATACCATGGGATCAATTTTTGTATCTTTTTGTCGTAAAAGTCAGCCGCCAGAAATCGGAACCAGCTTTTGGCAGCCGTCTGCACCTCTCTGTCGATCCCATGATATGACAAATGTCTAAATTTCGGTGGAGAATATGTTGAAAAATAACTCAATAATTTCTGTCTCTCTTCAAATAAATTTTTCCAATTAAATTGTGTTTTCTTTCTGTTAACGGCCCATGGCGAACTTATTTTCTTAGTGCTCTCGTAATTGCGGTCTAGTGGCCAAAAGTTGTATAAGCACTTCATTTGAAAGAAAAAAGTAGCTTTTTATCTGCCCCCGTCAGAACGTTTGCTTGTAAGATCATATGCTCACGAGGCGTCGCTTCAGTTACCAGTCTATCGTGCTCTGGAGTGAACAAGGCTCTGAAATCAGCTACAAGGGTCGGTCCGGTTTTTTTTCCACTACTGTACGTATAATAACAAGGACTTTTTTTAGATTTTGCAACTCCTTAAACTATAAACTGTGTCCGAGGATTCGTAAATTTGCAGCGAAAGTTAGTATTTTACGATTTTCAGTACATACATACCGGTATGTTTTCATGAACCTAACAAAGCCGCCAAGATTAAAGGCCAAGTTATTCGACCATGATAAGCGCCCTTTGCTTAGATTTGTTTCTTTAAATACAACTTTTCCAGACGTAATAAGCCTGGTCTGAGGCGGAAATCAGAGAAGAGGTTCTAGCGATATTTTATACACTCAGGGACAAAAAAAAACCGGACACTTCTATATTTGCTTGTATTTTGTTGCCAATTATTTCAAAATGAAACAAAACCCATTTAAACAAAATAATGTTTCATTTAGCACCTTATACGGCAACATTAGAAAAAGAATCTCTGATGAGAAAATTTACAAAAAATTACAAAGGGCGTATAACTATGGCATCGTTTGGTGTTTTTTCATTTTATGGTGCCTTAAACATTGAAAACTCCTTTTAGTAACGGGTATTACCCCCTCTGGCTTGAATAACTGCATCCATACGTCTTGGCATGCTCTCAATTTGGTTAGCAATGTCTTCTTGAGGAATAAGTTCCCATTCTTCGCCAAGTGCTCGCCTCAACTCTTGTAACGATACTGGTCTCGGTCGTCTATTCTTAATACGCCGTTCCAGCAATCCCCACACGTGTTCAATTGGGTTCATGTCTGGACTCCTTGCTGGCCATGGAAGAACATGGATTCCCACTTCTTGGAGATAATCTCCGACCGCATGGGCAATATGCGGCCGTGCATTATCATGCATTAAAACAAAATTATCGCCTACAAATTGGCCAAATGGCACAATATGATCAGCCAAACATTCATTTATATATCTATCAGCTGTTAGTCTTCCATTTTCAACAAAAACCAACTCTGTACGAGCATCCGTACACATTCCTGCCCAATCCATCACTCCACCACCTCCATACAGCACATTTTCGGAAATGCAACACTGTGAAAATCGTTCTCCCCTCCTTCTCCAAACTCTTACACGTCCATCAGGTGAGCACAGATTGAAACGGGACTCATCGGTGAACAGAACACAGCTCCACTGTCCATTTCTCCAATCCCTGTGATCATTTGCAAAATGCAGTCGTTCAACTCGATGCATCCTGAGAAGTCTGGGACCAGTTGCAGGTCTACTTGATATCAGTCCACTTGCTTTCAACCTCCTTCTAACTGTTTTGGCCGAAATTGGGCCTCCATGCATGTTAACAAATTGCTGGGCTACACTAGTAGCTGGCAGGTTGCGCTCCCTAAGAACTCTCAACACCATATATCTGTCTTCATTTGGATTTGTAGCTCTTGGACGACCCGAACCTGGTGTTCTGGTATATTCTAGGGTCTCTCTCTATACCGTTTTATGGCATCATGGGTTGTGCTTCTAGCCATATTCATAACATTTGCAATGTAACGTACACTGCGTCCATCATCGTAAAGGGCTACAGCTCGAGCCACATCTTCAGGTCGCATCTTGTTTTAAGACAAATGTTACAACCCCACTTAAACTCAGAAAATGTAAAAATAAAGAAATAACGAATGATAACGATAATGAAGCACAAAATGGTTGAGACAAAATTGTTATAGCTGAGACTCCGGAAGCAAAATTGGAATATTTGGTTGTAATGGCTTGTTTATAAAACAAAAAACAATCAACAATGTATACACGTCTCCATAACAACAGATGGCTACCATAATTGTATGAGAAGATAATGTTTTGCAAAATACCAGCAAATAATAAAGTGTCCGGTTTTTTTTGTCCCTGAGATATTAGGTTTATTTTCGCATGGCAGTATATTGCTGTTATGACAATGATGTAACACTCCAGTAGTTTCGAAAGTTGTAGGCCTATAGGCTACGTGAACGCAATTATTTTTAAATTATTCAATCCGCATTGTAATGTACAGTTTTAGACAAAAAAAAAAAAAAAAAAAACACCGGCCGTCATACGCTAAAACTCCTTCGAAAGACTTCGGTTGATTCCTTGACAGCTTAGGTTCACACGAGAAGGAATTTCTTATGCATAACTCCACTCTGTTTTTCCTTTGTTTTGTTTGTTTGTTTGTTTGTCTGTTGTTTTTTCTGTCTGGTTATAGATCAAGTGTTATTAATAATCTATAACGATGGTATATTGAAGGAATAAATTAGGTGTACAGCACACATCCTTTCGTCCACCTTTGTGGCTGAAAAGTTAGCGAGTCTAATTCCGAACCCAGCAGTCCCTGATTCGATTCTCGGTCAAGACGAGTTGCCTACGTGAGGGTTTTTTCGGGGTTTTTCCCTCACGCCTATGGATGAATATCAGATAACTCACTCATCTTCGCCACTTCCTTTCCACCCCCATCAACCTTCCTCACCATCATTTCCTCATCATCCCGTTTCTGGTTTTTCAGATCACTCTACAGGGGGCCTCCCGGAACTACTTGCTCTCTCGACCGGCCTCCGTAGAATGTAGCTCAACGACGTTTGATGGCTTCTACAACAAGCACCCGAGGCGGACCTACTTGGGGGAGGAGTTTCGCCTCGGACCGACAGGGGGCCTTGGGGGAAGTTGCCGAAGCAGGAATGGTATATGGATTTCTGTTGGCTGTAGGGACCGGTCGTTAAGGGAGTCATGTGGTTAGCGCGGTGCCCGTAGGGGATCTATCGCACGCAACTCATTCCATATCGAGGGTTAGTGCAATAGATCTCAACAGGTCGCAGTGCTGGGCCATCCGTGCCCCCCTCACTTAATTTCCATTCCACTCCATTCCAAACATCCTTTTCCAGGTTTACGCTACCGGAGAGACTGTACAGGGATCATTTTGTTAGTTATTCAAAATCGTACATATATAATATCTTCTGCTCTGAAATAATTGTATTGCATTTATAAAAATGTGTAAACAAAAATATAAAGAGTTATTGCATCTCGACTTCATAACATTAATTCTTTGGCGTAACAGTAACAAATGAAACGTTGGGTCGAATAACGATTGTTCTGTATGGTTGTGAAAATTGGACTCTCACTTTGAGAGAGGAATATAGGTTAAGAGTGTTCGAGAATAAGGTGCTTAGGAAAATATTTGGGGCTGAGAGGAATGAAGTTACAGGAGAATGGAGAAAGTTATTATCGCCGCGCTCTCATGGTTAACATTCGGCAGGTCTTTGAAATTTAATTGCATTATTGTTTTCAATTTCTTATGTCGCCGTTCCAATCACTCGCCTCAATTTCAATATTGCAACCAATAAGCTGCTTCCATTATTAAATGACACCTACTTGTGTAATCCACTTGGACTAAAACCGAGGTTGCAATGTCTTGTGCTGAGGACGAACATTAAGGTATGTGATTAAAAATTGTTATTAAAGAGTTATTATTAAGAGTTAAGAATGTAAACGTACTCGTATATGAAATAATAATAATAATAATAATAATAATAATAATAATAATAATAATAATAATAGTAATAATAATAATAATAATAATAATAATAATAATAATAATAATACCCATTTAACAATATAACAAATTAATGCTTATGCTTATCGAGGAAGTAGACGTGACAACGTGACGCTTAGAGTGAAACCTACAGAGCAACAATCGGTCGGCAAATTTATGTTTTAAAAGCACACCGCACGTTATTGTATGATGCCGACATGTTAACTATGAGACTGCAGCGAAAATACATAACGCAGGACTGCACGCATTGTATTCTTCTTAGGAACATTAAATCCAGACGTTTGAGATGAACATGGCATGTATTATCGCCGCGGCCTCATGCTTAACATGTTGGCATCATACAATAACGTGCGGTGTGCTTTTAAAACATAATTTTGCCGACCGATTGTTGCTCTGTAGGTTTCACTCTAAGCGTCACGTTGTCACGTCCACTTCCTCGATAAGAATAAGCACTAGTTTGTTATATTGTTAAATGACTATTATTATTACTTACTTACAAATGGCTTTTAAGGAACCCGAAGGTTCATTGCCGCCCTCACATAAGCCCGCCATCGGTCCCTATCCTGTGCAAGATTAATCCAGTCTCTATCATCATATCCCACCTCCCTCAAATCCATCTTAATATTATCCTCCCATCTACGTCTCGGCCTCCCTAAAGGTCTTTTTCCCTCCGGTCTCCCAACTAACACACTATATGCATTTCTGGATTCGCCCATACGTGCTACATGCCCTGCCCATCTCAAACGTCTGGATTTAATGTTCCTAATTATGTCAGGTGACATGCGTGCAGTTCTGCGTTGTGTAACTTTCTCCATTCTCCTGTAACTTCATCCCTCTTAGCCCCAAATATTTTCCTAAGCACCTTATTCTCAAACACCCTTAACCTATGTTCCCATCTAACCTAACCTCTTGTACTCCCACGAAGTCTATTCTATATCTAGCTAGTTCTTTTGCTACTAATGTTACCTCTCCTGTTCTACAAAGACTAGGTACGTTCCAAGTGCCAAATCTCAAAACCTTATTCCTTTGCTGTGGTCGTGCCAGAGAATCAATCCTATTCCGAGGCTTATTGTAGGGATTCGTAACAAGCTGTTTTTTACGGTGATGGGTTGTTAGCCCTTCGCCCAACCCCCAAGCTGGAGGACCACCCCTTATCGGCTCTCCACGACTGCTTATTCAATATATTCGCAGCCACCCTCCATATCTGGAGGCCGTCTCCTCTATCCGCAACCTGAGGACGCGCCATGCCGTGGTGATAGGGACCCACAATACTTGGATGACTATTATTATTATTATTATTATTATTATTATTATTATTATTATTATTATTATTATTATTATTTCATATACGAGTACGTTGACATTCTTAACTCTTAATAATAACTCTTTAATAACAATTTTTAATCACATACCTTAATGTTCGTCCTCAGCACAAGACATTGCAACCTCGGTTTTAGTCCACGTGGATTAGACAAGTAGGTTTCATTTAATAATGAAAGCAGCTTATTGTTTGCAATATTGAAATTGAGGCGAGTGATTGGAGCGGCGACATAAGAAATTGAAAACAATAATGCAATTAAATTTCAAAGCCCTGCCGAATGTTATGCACGAGGCCGCTCAAAGACCTGCCGAATGTTAACCATGAGAGCGCGGCCGTAATAGCACATATGGATGAACCCAGAAATGCATATAGAGTGTTAGTTAGGTGACCTGAGGGAAAAAGACCTTTGGGGAAGTCGAGACGTTGATGGGAGGATAATATTAAAGTGATTTGAGGTAAGTGGGATATGATGGTAGGGACTGAATTAATCTTGCTCAGGGTAGGGACCGATGGCGGGCTTATGTGAGGGCGGAAATGAACTCCGGGTTCTCTAAAAGGCTTTTGTAAGTAAGTTATTGTGTAATTTAATTTCAAATAAAGATATTGTTAATTAAAATCATTGTGAATGTCATCATGGGTTTAAGAACGTCTATACACGTAGTTCTATAAAAAGAAGTTATGTAAGGTACTTTCTTGCTTCTATTTTGGATTGCTTAAAGACGTTTGATTGTAAACAAGAGGCCGAATATTTTGCAAACCGCTTCGGGGTAGTCTGTGCAGTACGCTTATTAAAACCATAGGTAAACAGGTGTATTGATGGTCCTTTCAATTACAAATTAGCCATGCATAAGAATATTCGGCAAGGACTTGGCAAGAAGGAATGTTCGAGACCCGCCCATAATAAAGAAAAAGAAATATAGCAGTAATTGTCCACTCGTGAGGGATAGTGAAAATAAACACAGCGTTAAAGCAAGTGTTTATCCTTATTTGCATATTTTGGCGAACAAGACCACAAATTATGTGTAATAATGGCGCTTAACCATTGTATTTAACAGACTCAGATTTGTGTTCAACGTTTCCATGGATAGTGCTTCCAGTTTCGATTACGGGAATCAGCATCGGCTGAACATCTATCAATAGATTATACAACAGGACACGTGCAGTATTACTCTTTTTGGTCCTGTGTTTTCTGTCTTTATGTACGTCGGCAGCAAGTTGGGATTACCGAATATCATTCGTAGTAACAAATATGAGTCCTACATTAGCCTAAAGTACGTCTCCAGTATATACCAGAGCTGGGGACGGAGCGAGTAGAACTGTTGAGTAACTCGGTTCTATCGGTTTATGTGCTTGGCAGCGGAGCACCGAAGTTACTCGGTTAACCGTAGCCGTTACCGGTCAGTTCAAACATCCAAACAGAGTTCGCGTGTTTTACTTAATTCTAGCAGACAACAACGTAGGTACTGTTGTATTTAAATATTTTCTGCTGCAGGGCAAATTATTTCCTTATCCCCAAGGCGGGCTGAAAGGCCTCTAGTATTGAAGAGGAGTTCATCCTATTATATGACCTGTCAAGTGGGCTTAATGAACACTGACAGTCTGAACATATTACTATACATACTAATAATAATAATAATAATAATAATAATAATAATAATAATAATAATAATATTATATTATTATTCTTCTTCTTCTTCTTCTTATTATTATTATTATTATTATTATTATTATTATTATTATTAATATTAAAGTCCAGTATAACAGAGAAAGTATGGAATTGAACGGCTTACATCAGCTCAATGTTCATCCGGATGACAAGACTATACTAGGATAAAATCCACAAAAAATTAGGGAAAAGACGGGAATTTTACTTGAAACAAGTAAAGAGATAGGTGTGAAAGTAAATCCCGAAAAGACAAAGTATATGATTATGACTCGTGACCAGAATATTGTACGAAATGAAAATATAAAATTTGGAAATTTATCTTTGAAGAGCTGGAAAAATTCAAATATCTTGGAGCAACAGTAACAAATATAAATGACACTCGGGAGGAAATTAAACGCAGAATTAATATGGGAAATGCCTGTTATTATTCGGTTGAGAAGCTTTTATCATCCAGTCTGCTCTCACAAAAGCTAAAAGTTAGAATTTATAAAACAATTATATTACCGGTTCTTCTATATGGTTGTGAAACTTGGACTCTCACTTTGAGAGAGGAACAGAGGTTAAGGGTGTTTGAGAATAAGATTGTTCGGAAAGTATTTGGGGCTAAGAGAGATGAAGTTACAGGAGAATGGAGAAAGTTACATAACGCAGAACTGCATGCGTTTTATTCTTCACCTGACATAATTAGGAACATTATTATTATTATTATTATTATTATTATTATTATTATTATTATTATTATTATTATTATTATTATTTATAGCTAGCGCAAGGAACGATTACCGAAAAACAGTGGTGGCGTTGCTGTCTGTTTTGACGTGTGTATGTAGGTACGCCGAGGTGGCGAGATGTGCGTGCCGATGGGAGTATTGTCTCTTCCAAAAAGATAAACAAAATGAGGACATCGCTGTAGAAATAAAGAACGTAGCAAGAGAAAAATTCGAAGCTAATTAAACACGCAACATATGTTTACGAATGAAATAATACCGTGCGATACAAGACACGTATTCACATGAACTGGAACAAACTAAAGTCGTAATGTAACTATCACAACGCAAGACTGATTCCATCGATGTAATTTCTCTTCCGACTATACTCTTGAACATTGTTCAAGCTATCTTGTGACTTATTCTGTCACCCGTTCTTCCTTATCGCATTGTTTCATTCGCATTCCTTCCGTCTGTATTCCCTGCTTGCGAGACCTATACAAAAGAAGTCAAGTTATAACCCTTATGCAATTTCATGGAGCAATTGTACTTCCATCTAGCGGTTGTTACCAAAACTTTCCTTTTCGATGGTGGAGGCTCCGGGGGTTGTTCACATTTTATGTTGCCATTTCATAACATGGGAATGGCCAATCTGATATTAATTATATATACTGTATGTGATCAGGGGTATTACTTATGTTGACGTTATGTGCTCATGGTCCAATAACTTATATAGGCCTATATATATTTTTATTTGGTTATTTTACGATGCTGATCAACATCTAGGTTATTTAGCGTCTGAATGAAATGAAGGTGATAATGCCGGTGAAATGAATCCGGGGTCCAGCATCGAAAGTTACCCAGCATTTGCTCGTATTGGGTTGAGGGAAAACCCCGGAAAAAACCTCAACCACGTAACTTGCCCCGACCGGGATTCGAACCCGGGCCACCTGGTTTCGCAGCCAGACGCGCTGACAGTTACTCCACAGGTGTGGACTACATATAATTTATGCTTAATCAACAGTCCGAAGAGTAATTGGAATCTCCAATAAGTGACACCAATAAGGCATCACTCATGAAGAAACTAAGCCAGGAGATAATGGGGTAGGATGGTCAGTTTCTGTCCCCTTGTATTTAGTAGTATTGAACAAAACGTAGTGTTATGGCTGATATGTACGATCTTAGAAAAAAGTTTTGTCGCACAGACACTTTATAAGTCCCAGAAGGAGGCAGTGCGCATGATCAGACATACAACGAAACAAAACTAATTTTATAATATTACCTCAACTAGTCCTTCTCTTGTGGCCCAGGTCACATGTCCGCTGATATATCGCACTGCCTCCTTTCTGGTACTAATAAAGTTTCTGTGCGACAAAGTTTTTTTCTAAGTCTGTACAGACCGATTATTTAGTCCTGACAGCTCAGCGACGCGAAAGAGGGGAAGTAATAGGAGGAGTGGGGAGAGTTCCGGAGTAGAGATAAGGGCGAGCGATCGGTAAAGGCAAGCGAGTGAATAACCCAAACACCCCTTGGCGTAACTAAATGGACTCGCCTGTCCCACGCGCACATCTCCGGCGACTGTCAGGGCTAAATAATCGTACTGTACATCTATTAATTATCAGGCAGTACATCTCACTTCACGATATGTGTCAGAGGAAGAACACTTGTTTGTATACATCTGAAATCTGATTTTTACTGTTTCAACTAAAAGGTTTTGTAAATTGTTCTACCTTAGACAAGTTTTGGTATTTATTGCAGTCTGAAAAAATTTTATGAGTAAAATTCTTTCAATTGTTTCAAAGTCATAACAATAAAATTAATGTTACTGAATCGTTGGCAAATTTTTATTAGTAAACAAACATTTGTTAAATGGTTTTTCATTTGCTTCTTTTAGCACCGTACTAACGTTGTATGTAGCACTGGATATTGTTATTGCACCGCATAAAATGTCATTAGGCAATAAAGCAATAAAATATGGCAACATTATAACTACTTAATATGTTACTTCCATTATTGTATAATTTGAATTAAATAGTCATCATTAAAATGCTACTATCTTTCTTAACGTCACTTCCAGTCTACGAAAACTCGTTAGGACGACAGAAGTAATTAATAAAGGGCGTGCGATATTTTTTCACTTTATACACAGTAGAAAACTACAGCTGTGCAGATTTGAACAGCTTACTCTTTGGATAGAGAAAGACAAAAGACTCTAATTCCATTCTACCCCCAAATGAATACTTAAGAAAGTAATAATAATTTCCCCTACATGTTAACACTGTTTTACTCGATAAGTGCTATCCGTACGATTCTGTTCTAGCACATATAATTACAGAAACCGATGAGGAATGATTCCATTACAGTTTTTCAATAAAATTAATTATTTTTTTGCTTACTTACTTAGAAATGACTTTTAAGGAACCCACAGGTTCATTCCCGCCCTCACATAATCCCGTCATCGGTCTCTATCCAGTGCAAGATTGATCCAGTCACTATCATCATATCCCACCCCCTCAAATCCATTTTAATATTATCCTCCCATCTACGTCTCGGCCTCCCCAAAGGTCTTTTTCCCTCCGGCCTCCCAACTAATACTCTATATGCATTTCTGGATTCGCCCATACGTGCTACATGTCCTGCCCATCTCAAACGTCTGGATTTAATGTTCCTAATTATGTCAGATGAAGAATACAATGCGTGCAGTTCTGCGTTGTGTAACTTTCTCCATTCTCCTGTAACTTCATCCCTCTCAGCCTCAAATATTTTCCTAAGAACCTTATTCTCAAACACCCTTAACCTATGTTAATCTCTCAAAGTGAGAGTCCAAGTTTCACAACCATACAGAACAACCGGTAATGTAACTGTTTTATAAATTCTAACTTTCAGATTTTAGTCTATTTGACTTCCGAACTCTCTTATATGTACCTACATCGAAAGCTTGTTTTGTTTGTACCGCTATGGCATTCTGAAAAGTCAATAAAAAAGTACATGATATGAATAACATACATACATACATACATACATACATACATACATACGTATATGTACTCACTCACTCACTCACTTACTGATTTACCTACTTACTTACTGAGTTGTTTCCTTACTTACTTCTTACCGATTGTTTGCTTTCTAACTTGCTTAATTACTTAGTGACTTTCTTGCTTGGTTCCTTACTTACTTACTTTCTGACTTACTTGCTTACTTACTTATTGACTTTTTTGCTTGCTTACGTATTTACTTAGTGACTTACTTGCTTACTTACTTATTCACTTTTTTGCTTGCTTACGTATTTACTTAGTGACTTACTTGCTTACTTACTTATTGACTTTTTTGCTTGCTTACTTATTTACTTAGTGACTTGCTTGCTTGCTTACTGACTTGCTTACTTACTTGTTTATTTGCTTTCTTGCTTACTCACTTACTTAGTTTCTTGCTTACTTATTTAATTACTTTTTTATTGACTTGCTTGCTTATGTACTTATTTACTCAGTCAACTGATTTGGTAGCTTGCTTACTTATTTACTTACTTAAGTACTGATTTTCTTTCTTCCTTGCTTACTTAGTTACTGACTTGCTTCTTTGTTTCCTTACTTACTTATTTGTTTTTTTGTTTGCTTGCTTGCTTGTTTGCTTACTTACTTGCTTGGTGTTGCTTATTTGCTTCCTTGCTTCCTTGTTTGCTTGCTTACTTATTAACTTAGATGTAATAGCATATCAGGATCCACAGTACATAACATACTGCACAGAAATGGAAGCTGCATGCTTGCAAATTCAAGTTACTAAAATAGTTAAACTGATAGTAAGTCTTCATCAGAGCATTTTGCCTTTTCTTGGCCTGAGCATTGATGTGCGTACATTTCCCGATGAAATGTTTCCTGCCCGATGTATCGGTCGAGATGTTCCCGCTCCATGACCACCTCGCTCCCCTGATATCACATCAATTTACTTCTTGTGAGAATAAGTGAGGCGTCTAGTTGTAAAATCAGATACATCACTAAAATATAATTTTTCAGTGTGAAGGAAAAACGTTTGCAAGGAACCAAGGATTTGCAACCAATACTATTCTTTCATCATACAAATCCATGTGATGTATTTGGCTTTGGAGCATAACAGTGCTATAGCAGTTGTAGAATCATATGAAGATATGAAATATAACATTAACTCATTTTCGGAAGAAAAAAAAAGTGATATCTGATTTTGCAACTACACGCCTCAAGTGAAGGACCGAGTAAGTGCAAGGAAACTCGAAATCAGAATAGGACATCATTGGCTTCTGTCACTCCTGACATTATTCACAATACTTGGGAGACACGTTTTACCATCTTGATTCCTTCGAGCTGCCGAGGCGCTCATGTAGAAGTTTCAGAAACTGTAGATTGCTGAATAATGATTTTGAATTGCTCTATTAATTTTAGCACATAGATGTATTACACAAGTACAGGGACATCATTTTATTTTTACTAACATTTTTAATATTAACCTGGCTATACCTTTGGATTAATTATTGAGACCCGGAAACACCGTTCGCTACCTCCTTCCACGACTGGAGTTCGATGATACCGGCGTAAAACACAAACAAATCACTTTACTAGGTATAGGAGGGAAGAAAAGTACTTCATCCATTTACGTAAACTAGAAAATATCGCGATTTTGAGTTCGATAATTTTCATTAGGTTTTTGTTTAATGAAGATACAGTACAGTATTAACAATAAGTGTTATTACTCACGAACTGAGCTTTCCATGCGGACGTATTCATTATGCAGTGTATATTATACTATCTACAGCACATTAGCGTACAATATAGAGAATGAAGTTCAATTGAAAAATAATCATAATATGGATATTTAAACACATTTTTGAAAATGGTGGCCGTTCATTTCTATACAGGCTTCAGTTCTTTTGTGCATATTATCGCACTATAGACTATTGCATCTAATTCCAATTACCAGTTTCGTCCTTCGTACTAGTAACTCATGTTGAAATAATTCTGTACCTACTCTATAAAGGAGTACCTTATGTACTGTAAATTCAATTTTCACTTCTGCCTGACCCGCACAGATAAAATTACTCAGACATGCTATCTACTGTCCGTCCAAGTGGTTATGCCGCAGGATCGTAGAAAGGAGGGAAATCACGTGACAGTTAATTACTTAACGAGGCCCTTTTATTTAAGTAATTTTAAACAGTTGCATATTATTACGTAAACGTCCAATTCCTAACAGAAATTAATGTTTTCAGAAAAGAGCTAAGACAGTTCACAGAGGAACGTGCAGAAGAAGGTAGGGGAAATCGGGATGCGACGTAGGCAAACGGACAGTACCTATGCGAAAATATGATTCAATATTGAAAGTTCTTTCGTCACTGGAAAACGCGAACATATTTCTGGAACGTACTATACTCAATAACTCAGTGCTGTTTACTATATGCGGCCTTGATTCTGTCTGGAGAACAGTTAAAACTTCACTAGTAGAAGGGGTTGGAGTGAAGTACATTCAAAAACTCAGGTACAAAAAAAATTGTAGTAAAAATAACATGATATCCCTGTACAAATATAATTGTATTACATTTCAAAATCAAATGAATAATTTGTGGACATTCTATAGATCAGGCATGTCAAAACCCTGCACATTGTGCACTGGTCTGCGTGCAACGTGCAGTTCCTATTCCCCTACCTGGAGGGAGTGAATCGGCTTGGAAGGGAACGCGACAGGGTTGTACAGTACCTATAGTAGCAGATCAGCTTTTGTTTCAGTAACACAGATCAGTACGGGTGTGCTCATTGAGCTGTGATTGTGAATGCGTTATGGAAAATAAAGTGAGGAGTCCACAGATATAACGAAGAAGAGGAATCACGAATCATATAACATAACTGTTACGATGTTTTCCTCAGCCAACAGTAATTATTTTAAAATGAAAGGCTTTCATCATATCATGTAGCCCTAATAGTGATATGAGAATTTCAATCATATTAGTAAAGTTCTCAAAATATGATATTCGCCAGCTCTTATTTCTTAATTAGTACTCTCACGGCAAGACAAACATGACAACGATGTTGTTTTGGAGTCTGTACTAACACAGCCATTAATGGTTAGACGACTTACAACTTTTATTTGATAAGCTGATAAGTGATGAGAATATAGTGAGTAATACATGTGAGGCTCTTGAGGTTGTAAGGGAAGGAAGAAAGCAACTATTTGTAAGGCGGAAAAAATTTCTGGAAAAATAATACATAATGGCGAATTTTCCACCTCACGTTACTATATTATCTAAAATACTTACGTTAATAAATCTTTAAACCTGACATAAAGAAAATTTCCTCGCTTCACAGCTTGTGAAGTACTCTTTTAACTCAATTCAGTAACGCTCCCAACTTGCTAATACTTGCTCTCAAGGTTTTCCAAATAAACTATATATAAATTTAAATTCAAGCTTATTTTATCCAATTTATTAATAATAATGTGAATTTATATTAATATAAAGCAAGGAAATGATTCCAGTGTAAAAGCCTCACAATGTCCTATTGCATGTAATTGGGAGTAAAATATTTTCTTTCTTAGCATTTGTGCACCAATGGTCCCAATAATGCTTGAGGAACAATGAAAGAGTATTACTTTGAAATACGCAGTACCTACTACGTAAATATTGTGTTCGTTTTTTGTTGTTTCGAAATTACTGTAATATTTATATTTTCTTCAAATAGAAATCATGTAAATAAATTATTCTTTACAAACGACTGCATTGTGAATTACAACTGAGTAAGTCTATTGTTTCTTGTATTACAATTATTGTCAAATATAGACACTGACAATAATTGTGTTTTTTTTCTTCTGCTAAGTATGTTTATAATGTCCAAATGTCAATTTAATTGAACACTAGAAGCGCAGAATAGATTCTTGTACATCCCTGCCGCTAAGAACTGGTAAGAGCAACATGTGAATGACGCAATCTGCACAGACCGGCGTTCCGCGCACATACACTGCACTTTCAGTGTCTGATTTTTGACATGCCTGCTATAGATCTATGACACTTGAGTATGCTCATAAACAGAGACCCGGAAGTTTAGGCATTATGAATTATTAAAATAGGCAGCAAAAAGGCATCATAAATAGCTAAAATAGGCAACCAAACAGGCATTATAAATAGCTAAAATACGCAATAAAAGGCAATTACAAAAACCTTGCACTAAACCCACAAAGGGATTTCGGCAGCAAGAATAGCTTTACATAAGTCGAATGCAAATTGAGATTTTCGACTCGATGTTGCAATTACTGTTGGAAGCAAAGAAATCTTCTTCCCAGTAGCCTTTGAAAGTGTATTTTTATGTTTGGTTGTACTGATATGTTGCGATATGAAATATTTAGCTAGCTACAACAACGTCGCAATGAAAACTGAAAGAAAAATAACCGTAAAAAATAACATTAGACACGCACTCATTGCTGCCTTGTCAAATAAACACAAGCGATGATTAAAACGCTTACTGTTATACATTTTTGCATGGCAGCACTCATTGTTGCAAAGAGAATATGAACTGACTGAAAGACAATAATATATATTCGGTGAAGTCACTTTCATTCTAGCGGTTATAGAAATAAATTAAAATATACCTGTAGGCAACTTTTAATAATAAATTAATACATAATAGATAAATAATCAAATAAAGACAAAAAGCATTTATTTTGTTAATTAGGCATTTATATTAAAAAAAAGGCAGAAAAGGGCAACAAAAACTGTGACGTTACAATCACAAAGGTACAGATTTACTTTGAAAATGAAGATAGATTTGACACATTAAAAAAGGCATTCTGCCAAAGTTCCGGTCTCTGCTCATAAAGCAACGTGAAATAAACTATTATTAGTCTTGACTTCACTTTCCTAACTTGATAATCGTATTGTCATGTAGCAAGAATCTTCAAGCTAAAGAACAAACAGAACTTCTCTACAATAAACACAGCCAAGACTTCAGACTTTCCATTTAATAAAAACGATCCCATTCCTCTTAACTAACAAGCTATACGTGATTATTAGTCACTGTCGAAATAGTTTGTTTGAGTAGTGAAAGACAAGCGGTTTGACATTTGGCAAGTCATGCCCGTCTCGAGATCACAGTTGCTAAATCCTCATTGATTTCTAATCTGGTCTACAGTCCGTTCTCATTGAAGTTTGTAACAAGAAAAACCCTGCGGCTTGGGCCTTATCAAGCGAGGTCTAGAAATATCAGGCTTGCTTCTCTGTTTTGTTGCATTGAACAACATACACTATAACTTTCTTATTCTGTAAATAAATTCTATGAGTCTTAATTAGAGAGGAAAGACACAAATGGTTCAATTAGCTTTGTCTGTATTCTTGATATTGAAAATAACGTATCTTTCTTAGATGAAACTCGTTTAGGGAAGGGTAGAGAAATATGAAGACTCTTAACAAAAAATATACCCTCGAAAGAGGACATGAACTATTAGAAGAAAATATGAAGAAAAAGAATAAAGCCTAAAAACGACTGTTAAAATCTCTACAGCAGAAAAATAATAAAGTCCAAAAACGACTGTTAAAATCTTTGCAGAAGAAAAATAATGAAGTACAAAAACTACTGTTAAAATCTCTACAGAAGAAAAATGAAGTCCAAAAACGACTGTTAAGATCTCTACAGAAGAATAATATGAAGTCCAAAAACGACTGTTAAAATCTTTGCAGAAGAAAAATAATAAAGTCCAAAAACGACTGTTAAAATCTCTACAGAAGAAAAATAATAAAGTCCAAAAACGACTGTTAAAATCTCTACAGAATAAAAATAATAAAGTCCAAAAACGACTGTTAAGATCTCTACAGAAGAAAAATAATAAAGTCCAAAACCGACTGTTAAAATCTCTACAGAAGAAAAATAATAAAGTCCACAAACGACTGTTAAAATCTCTACAAAAGAAAAATAATAAAGTCCAAAAACAACTGTTAAGATATCTATAGAAGAAAAATAAAAAAAGTCCAAAAACGACTGTTAAGATCTCTACAGAAGAAAAATAATAAAGTCCAAAAACGACTGTTAAGATCTCTACAGAAGAAAAATAATAAAGTCCAAAAAATACTTAAAATCTCTACAGAAGAAAAATATTGAAGTCCAAAGACGACTGTTAAAATCTCTACAGAAGAAAAAGAATAAAGTCTAAAAACGACTGTTAAGATCACTACAGAATAAAAGTAATAAAGTCCAAAAACCATTGTTAAAATCTCTGCAGAAGAAAAATAATAGCCCAAAAACGACTGTTAAGATCTCTACAGAAGAAAAATAATAGTCCAAAAACGACTGTTAAAATCTCTACAGAAGAAAAATAATAAAGTCCAAAAAGACTGTTAAAATCTCTACAGAAGAAAAATAAAGTCCAAAAACGACTGTTAAGATCTCTACAGAAGAAAAATAATGAAGTCCAAAAACGACTGTTAAGATCTCTGCAGAAGAAAAATAATGTCTAAAAACGACTGTTAAGATCTCTGCAGAAGAAAAATAATAAAGTCCAAAAACGACTGTTAAGATCTCTACAGAAGAAAAATAATAAAGTCCAAACACGACTGTTCAAATCTCTATAGAAATCTTTACGGCATTTATTATAGAAATCAGTGGCGGCTCAGCGTTTTGAATTTTAGAGACATTTGGGTCGAAAAACTTAGTCAAGTTTACAATCCACAGTGCCATCATGATAAGTACTCTTAAACTCTAGCGAATATTATTTTTCCCATTTGTTAATTATTTTTTTTATCAGACAGGATTTGTTTTCCTCCAATAGCAAACAGTGTTGGTAGACGAAATTATGGATGGTGACAATACGGAGTGTCTAAAAATTAAATATAGATTTTGTTGAAATAGTGATTGTACTTGTAATCTTTGTAATGATATATGTCCGTTACACGTTATTTTCAACATGTGCATCATTAACATAGCGACGTACCTCCCATCTGTCGACAGTGGCGCAAGCGTTGTTGGTGTTAAGGCGGAAGCAACTTGTGTAATGCGGTTTCGGAGCTTCACCAATGTGGTAATGGGTCGGGTGAACACACGTGCTTTGATAAATCCCCAAACAAAGAAGTCGCACGCTGCGCAAAATCCTTTTCATGCAGGTGGTACGATTTCTTCTTCTTCAGCGTGAAAAGCAACATCTATGCACCGTCGAACACGGAATGTTGAATTCCCGTAACAAACGCCGCTCTGATTTTGGACTAGGTTCAATTGACAACCTGATGGCTTCAATGTTGTCGTCGAAGGATGATAGACGTCCTTGTACGGGCTCCGTTGCGACTATCCTAATAGGCCTACGCTTACAGTAAACTTATTCACGAGCTTGTGAATTGTTTTAGTTTGTTAGGTGTAGCGTAAAATCCCTATCGTAAGGATATTTTAACCCTGAGGAATTTTTTGTGTGATATCGGCCAAATTGTAGGTTTTTCTCATCCTTTTGTTAATATCCAGAATAATTATTAAAGCCTGGATTTCTAAGCACAATCAAACAGTAAAATAAGCAACCAAATAAGCACCAGTGGCGTAGCGTCAATGTAAGCTAAAAAGCTTAGCTTCCCCAGTTAATAATAATTTCATAATAAACCTGCAGTTTATGGAGAAAATTATTTATTAATGTTAATAGAATTTACATTTACGCGTTAAATATTGTGATGCGGCAGCTCAGGATGATTTGTGATGCAGCAGTAAACAAGAAGCCTGCACACACCAGCTTCCAAGCAGACTGGTTTCTTCTGTGTAATCCACCCCGCAGATTTTCCATCCCTTTCTAACTAAACTACCCTAGTCGCAAGGCTCGCAAGAAGCTAGCTTTAACATTTAAAATAAGTAGTTTCCGAGTTATCCTTTTTCGTCAGTTGTGTTCAGTTGAAGTGTTAGTGTCCATTGTGGCTGATGTAATAAATAATGAGCGAAATAACAGTTCCTGGCACTAATTTACTTGAATTATTTTTAGGACAATTGTATTATCAAGACTGACTTACAAACAAAAGTGTGATTTAAAAAACAAATGACCGACTCCCTTGCTGTCAATGAAGGACACAACCAAAAGACAGATGCATACTTACGTGATGATACTAATATTGTGATTTCTCTAAGTATGACAGGGAGTGAGCTAATGTTATACGTATACGTGTCTATTTGTTAAGAGATATGTGTAAACCGTGAAATCATATTTTACTACGTATCATTTGAGGTCATGCCTTATTGGTGTTACTTACGATGTTCCAACCAATCTTCGACTGCTGACTTGAAATTGACTACTATTTATTTTAAGACTGTATTTTTGTAATACGTTTTCTCATATTGCATGAAAGACAACTTGAATTAGCTTCCCCTGCTCAAAATGTCATGCTACGCCACTGATAAGCACGAAAAATGGTGAAAATAAGCACCAAAATAAGCAAAAACGAATACACGGAACGAAACATTTTCTGAATGTAATAAAGTGTGTGCTAAATTAATAATAAGAAACCATAATATGAAATCGAACACGTTATTTTTTACTTGATTACGGTACTGTATTTATGGACGCTGAATCAAATACTGTGTTATATAGCGTCGATGGAATTGGTAATAGCGAGATGGTATCTGGCGAGATAATGCCGAGGATTCGCCATAGATTCTGTCATTATTTATTTATGTATGTATTTATTTATTTATTTACTTATTTATTTACATACTTATCTATTTACCTACTTATTTATTTACTTATTTATTTACATATTTATTCACTTATTTACTTATTCATTTTTTACGTATTTATTTATTTACTTATTTAGTTCTTCATTCATTTACTTACTTACTCATTTAATTATTTACTTATTTATTTACTTACTTGTTTACTTATTTATTTACTTTCTTACTTATTTATTTACTTATTTACTTTCTTACTTATTTACTTACTTACTTAATTACTTATTTATCTTTTTATTGATTTATCTTTTTATTTATTCATCTTTTTATTTATTTTTTATTTTTTATTTGTATTTATTTTTTATTTTTTATTATTTATTATTATTGGGTCAGACCAATAAATTAATCTTTTTATTAATTTTTTATTTTTATTAATCTTTTTTATTATTTTTATTACATTATTTTATTATTTATTCATTTAACAATTTATTTTTTATTTATTTTTACTTTTATTTTTATTTTTTATTTTTGTGAAGTATGCCTCCTCTTGACAATCTCAGACGAACTAAATGGTCTACCCTTGTCGGAACTACCGATATCTATGAACCACATGAATAACATCAAGTTAAAGGTCTTGTCATTGCAAGAAAAGATAACTGAATACACTTAACTGTTCGATGATTTCCCACCTACTATATCACCTCTTAAATATTTTACTCCTTGAAACGCCATCATTTTAGTTTTACTTTTAAAATTGTCGTAACGCATTCATTAGTAACCTGGCTTAGCAAGTATGCAGCTTTCTGGACTTGATTCTCAGATCTCCCATAAGAATCTGATCATCAGCAAAGAGTAAGGTATTAAAATTTGTGTTGTTAATAGTTGAAATGTCCTTTAGTGTCATCAGCCATTTTGTAATGACCTCGTCAATATAAACATTAAAAAGTGTAGGTGAAAGCGAACACCCTTGTATGACTCCATAATTAATAGCTGTACAAGTCCTCAAGATTCATGTTTTTTATCATTTATGTTTAATAATTTAATTGCTGTATTTAAATGAGCTGGGACTCCAATATTATTAATATTTTCCAGGGTATCTCCACCGTGTCCAGCTTAAAACACGTACAAAATAAATGGTTATATGCTACAGTACTTCGTTTTTCTTTTCCTTCTGACTGTACGGAGATACAGTAGCATGTTCACGTCGTCTGTTTACGTTTAAAACCTGTTGAGCCAATGGCCTGAATGAAAAAAATGTAACATATAGTAAATGTGCACTTACATTCAACGATAAGTCATCCCGCATCCACTGTCTAGTTATGAGTGAAAATTAATATGACAAACAGAAATAAATAGTGGACCTCTTGTATTTCTTTATATAACAATGATATGATGATATGCTGGTCATAGAATCGTAACTAAATTAAAAAAAAATAATTGGCAATTCTATAAACCTACAGACATGTGTAAGATTCAGGGGAAAATCTAGTTAGAACTCCATGCAAACTACATCATTATTACAAAAATAATTGCAAGAGATGCTCTACCAAACCTCGGTAGACTTATTTCTGTTCCTCGTAATTGTACATTTACAGTTATAACTAGACTTCGTTGAATTGCCACACGCAGCATGCAATCAGGTTGCCGATGTAGGGTAGTATAGAAGAGGTGAGCGACCGCCCGGTCTCGTAGTATAAGCAGTTCATGTTAAGAGTTGTGACCGGTCCAAATAGATACAGCAGCTACAGCTAATGTATACCTATGTAAGCACTTGTTTTTGCATTACTGTGGTTGGAATAGTCAAAGCTTAACATTTGTTCAGTGCAGACAAGAATTCAATCAAACATACTACAATGAGAGTGTTGCCATTCCAAATAATTTCCCCTGGAATACCCTTACCCCCGCAGCCATTTTTGACCCGCTGGGGAACGTGGTTGGATGCTGTTAATTATTATTCAGAACATTACGGCAAAATAATGGAGGTAATTGATGCATTGGATTGCATAGACAGTTCCGCTGTTGCAGCTGTAAAATCATTGCCTTCTGAACAGCTATTGGAAGATATTCTGTTCATTGATTCTAATTTTAAAATCGTATCCAAAGTATCATCCTGTTAGAATCGTCTGAACTACAACTTTCAGAAGCCCTTAATATAGTGGATAAAGTATCACAAACCGTTATCCAAAATAACACTTCACTAATTTCAGAAAAAATGAAATGTAAGTTGAGAAACATTATTGCTAAAAATTCTGCCTATTCACAACTTCGTATTATAAATTATGTACTGTCGGGTCACGACAAGACATCTGAAGTTCGTGTACTAAAAAGTAGTGACTTTCCATTCTTCAAATATGTACGTATTACATGGTGTGAAGTTGAACGTACATTTTCCCAAAATAAAAACTGTTTAAGTGACCATCGGAGGAGGTTACTTTGTAGTCGCTCAAAATGTACGTAACTCTTCACTGCAATGCACATATTCAAGGATGATGTGAGTATCTTACATTAAATTTTAAGAGTTAATATATCTCAGTATAAAATAATTGTGTATTTACATGTTTAGATATTTCCTGCTTCAATGATCATTCATTATATTACTTGAATGCAGGATACAGGTTTTATTGTAACCGCAGTATATTGCTCAGTGTTTACACTAGAGGCATACTCCATCCTTTGCACGCACCCTTCTCATACAGTCTATACCGCTTGCGCAGTAAACCTTGCGATTCTCGTGGCAATTCCACGAAGTTTAGTTATAACTGAACCGTTTCTTTTACCGGTGCTCTGAGCTAGACATGTATTTAAATACAGCACTATAAATCTGATCATGTGATCAACTTGGTTATTATAATACAGTGATGTCAAAGCAAGCGCATTTTTCTGACCTTGACGTCGTGCGCGGGCAGCAAGCGCTAAGTATGGAAAGAGGAAGGGTTGTGAATATGAATAAGCAACTTGTTGGATTACGAAAACAGTGGTGCACAAACTTCAAACGGAACGTGAAATTTTATGTCGTTATTTTTATATGGCTTCTTTCTGTTTAATATTATCTATATTGTCTGTAAAACAAAAGTACTAACACTGATTTCTTAATATTGCACTTGTGTTTTAAATGTTAATAACATAATAGAGTTAAGAAGGAATATTCACTTAAATTCCATAGTAGTATAATATTATACTGTATTAACTGGATGAAACACATCATTCATAAAGAAAGTGATATTCCAAAAAAAGAGATTGAGTATAACATGATAAGTTGGAATTTATATTGATGGTATCTTTAGCCTTACAAAAGTAATCAATAAACTAATCAAAACAATATTACAGTACAAAGCAAAGTTACCTAGGTACTGTATCTGTTTTAAGTGTAACTAATATTACATAACAAAACTCTTATCGCATTATGCTTTTAAGGTGATATTTGTGAGCAACTTGCTATCATCAGAATATTAAATTATTTTCTCGAAATCTGCTGAAGCTATAGAGCTGACATTTTTACAACACATGGGCACGTATCCTTTGCTTATGATGTAACAGTAGTTGCTTTGTTAATTCATTTCCTTACAAACAATTTCCATGCGAATGTTTTCAAAATTTTCAATACACTACCTTCAGTAATACGTATATACGGTATATTAGATTTACGAAAACATTCTGTAAGACTACTAAATAAATAGGCCTGAAAATTTCACTTTTCTATACGAATAGTTGAGAAAATATTTCTTTTGAATAAAAAAATCAAACTTGTGAAAAATGAGCATTAAAATTAAAACTTACATTCTTATAATGCACTTACACTTCTCAGGCAAATCTAAAAATTAACATGGATACAGTTTTAATAAGTTCTCTTCCCTTTATCTATTGAATCAGTGCTGGCCATCCCTGAATATAGCTCGACGAAGCGGCATAAACCACCTCTTTCGTCTGTCTCTTTGCTTTCCGCTGTAAAGCGCTCAGGCTCTCCTGGCCTCTAAAGCGCGCTTGCTCCTGTGGGCATCAATTGACATGCCTGACATAATACTTACAATGAACCAGGAACTTCGTGTCAGTAGCGTAATACAATCGGCTACCTTGAAGATTAAAGACTGAGCTAGGAAGGAATCACAAGGACCACGACGATAGCTACTCCGGGTAACTAATTCCTAGAATTAGAATGTGGAGAACTCTGGATTTGGTGACAATCATCGTAATCCTGAGCCTTTGGTGCTAAAATATTATTCTTTTTATAGAAATACCTCCTAGTGATTGGTGTTAATGAACTTCTGTAGCTGGAGCACTTTTATGCAATGGACAGGTTTTAGGCCCGTCACACAAACGTTCGTAGGACTTTGACTTCGTCGGCAGGTCTCTGAACTCCGGCATCTTCCTATGTCTTGCGCGGCTGTGTTGAAACGTTGGAAGTCTTACGTGAACAGGTTCTGAATTAAGCACAAAAAGTTAACAAATTATGAACATGTCGATTAAATGCAGTTCAGTGTTGTTTCCAGTTTTGATAAGCTTTGTTACTTGATTGGACTACTGTAAAGGAATGGAAAATTTCTTGACCGTGTAAGCGAACTTTTTAACCACGGGAAAAGTAGGAACTAAACATATAGGCCTAATAAATTGACAAAGTTTTTTTTTTATTCGTCAACCATCAAATTTTCTATACAAACCACTGCTAAATTATGGCATAGCCGATTGTCCGCAGCAGTTCAATTGCATCTCTCGTAAGTTGTGTGAGCTTGGACTATATCCCTACCGAATGAAAAGTAATAGCGCACCTCTAATATATCAGTGAACCAGAACGACAAACATGTACAGCCGAGTGGCAACCAAACATGTGCTCCAATCCACCACAGCCTTAGAACAAAAAATAATAAACGAATTGTATTAAAAAAAAACAATAATTTGTAATTATAAACTTCGGAACTCCCAAACTAAATTAATTTACCATATATATATATATATATATATATATATATATATATATATATATATATATATATAAAACATACAAAGTATACAACTATGATTCTAGCATCATTATAACAAATTAACATTTCCATTTTATCAAAAGAAATACTCATTTTATATTCAGAAAAAAGTTTACTTTTTTGGAATCATGCCTAATATTATTAACATTACGTAAATAATACAATAACCGAATAGCTCACTTTGTTAAGAACCTAAAATATTAATATAAATATTAACAATATTCTTGAAACTATTCACTACTCTACACAGGTCCACAGAATGCTACTATGCGTTGTTTATGTGAACATACTGTATCGTCTGTAGTGAGCGGGAGCAGGGCGAGGCGCGGGTGATATCTGTACTCCTCGCTGTACACAACTGAAATCTACTGCTTTGGTAAGAACTTCCTAGCTATGGTCATAACGTCGCAATAGAGATTGTACTTGTTACCATTTCCCTTTCTGAACACAAATTGTTCTTCTTCCAACTGTCATTCATTCATTCTTTCATTTAGTGTTCTACCCAAGAGCAGGTCTTTCACTACAAACCCAGCTTTCGCCAATCTTTCCTATTTTCTGCCTTCCTCTTAGTCTCCGCATATGATCCATATACAGGGACATCATTTTATTTTTACTAACATTTCTGATGTTAACCTGCCTATACCTTTGAATCAACGGTTGCTAACCCCTTCCATGACTGGAGTTCGATGGCGTAATATACAAACAAATCACTTTACTAGGTATAGGAGGAAAAGTAATTCATCCATTTACGTAAACTATGAAATATCACTCTTTTGAGTTTGATAATTTTCATTAGGTTTTTGTTTAATCAGAATACAGCACAGTATTAACAATGAGTGTTTTTACTCACGAACTGAGCTGTCCATACGGACGTATTCATTATGCAGTGTATATTAGAGTGTACATAGCACATTAGCGTACACTATAGAGAATGAAGTTAAATTGAAAAATAATCATAATATGGATATTTAAACACATTTTTCAAAATGGTGGCGGTTCATTTCGATTAATGTATGTAATTCCAATTACCAGTTTCGTCCTTCGTACTAGTAGGCCTAACTCATGTTGAAATAATTCTGTACCTACTCTATAAAAGAGTACCTTACGTACTGTAAATTCAATCTTCACTTCTGCTCGATCCGAAAAGATAAAATTACTCAGACATGCTATCTACTGTCCGTCCAAGTGATTATGTCGCAGGATCGTAGAAAGGAGGGAAATCACGTGACAGTTAATTACTTAACGAGGCCCTTTTATTTAAGTTATTTTAAACAGTTGTATGGGCGTAATATTACGTATATGTCCAATTCCTAACAGAAATTAATGTTCTCAGAAAAGAGCTAAGACAGCCCAGCCACTAGCCTTTACCGAGAGGCGAATAGAAGCTGGTGGGGAAAACCGGAATGCAACGTAGGCAAATGGACGACAGTACCTGTGCGAAAATGATGCAATATTGAAAGCTCTTTCGTCATTGGAAAACGCGAACATATTTTTGGAATGTACTGTGACGGTAAGGCTACTATGACTGTATATGCGGTCTTGGATCTGTGTGGAAGACGGTTGAACTTCATTAGTAGAAGGGGTGGGAGTGAAGTACATTCAAAAACTCAGGTACAATAAAAATTAAAGTAAAAATAAAATGATGTCCCTCTATTATCTTAATATCGTCTATCATCATATACAGGCTTCGAGACTTTGGACCCGGGATAATAAGTATACTGTGCATGCACTATAGGTTGTTGACTCGCTGCAGGTAGCTAGAGATGTGTTGAGGTAACAACGTTGCTATTTAGAGTAGAGTACGGTAGTATGGGGAAACACACACATATGTGCATTCTGAAAGTAAATATACATTAAACAATGATAATGTCAAAAGAATGTGAAAAGCATTTATTCTCCTGTCTTTTATAAGCATTTCTGTTTAATTACACACAGTGTTAATGGTGGAAATAAGCATGTAGCAATTTTAATTTTTTCATTTATCCTATTGGTCGTCTTTAGGAAGTGCAGTTACAGTACCGAATTGCAATGTACTACAAGATACATTCTCAGTGTCTCAAACGTAAATCTTTTTCGGTTATCTGCCAAAGTTGTACTGTAGAAAGCTGCGCTCTACGTCGCATGACGTGATAGGAGCAAAACGAAAAAACCTAACATCATTGCAGTCTCTAAGAGACAGTCATTTATACTCGGGTGACTCTATGTCCACTAATTTGCTGTTTATGTTACACAATGTTCCATATCCGTTAGTTTTACATAAAATTGATTTCCACTTGTGTTATACACGTTCAGTAACCGGTGTACGTGGTGTCTCATTAATTCTCTGCATCATTTTCTAAATGAATTTCAGGGCTTCGGGCTTCTCTTGCTCTGACTTCTCTAACCGTGTAATAGTTTCAGACACAGTTTGTATGAAAATCAAATTATTCGTCAGAACCTTCAAATCCAGAGCGTTTTCCTTTGCGTATTTGTTGGCATCCATTCTACAGTACCCCCACCCACTGTATGCTTTACCACTATACTCAGTACGCCGTTATGCGGATTTCCCACTGAACTGCTCTATTGGGTCCGAAGTCTCGAAGCCTGATTATAACAAATGAACATTTTCATTTTATCAAAAGAAATACTCATTTTATGTTCAGAAAAAAGTTTACTTATTTGGAATCATGCATAATATTATTAACATTACGTAAATAATACAATAACCGAATAGCTCACTTTGTTAAGAACTTAAAATATTAATATAAATTAACAATATTCTTCAAACTATTCACGACTCTACACAGCTCCACAGAATGCCACTATGTGTTGTTTATGTGAACATACTGTGTATGATTTGCAGAGAGCGGCAACAGGGTGAGGCGTGTACACAACTGAAATCTACTGCTTTGGTACGAACTTCCTATCCATGGTCATGACGTAGCAATAGAGAGTGTACTTGTTACCATTTCCCTTTCTGAAGACAAGCTGTTCTTCTTCCAACTGTCATTCATTCATTCATTCATTCAGTGTTCTGTCCAAGGGCAGGTCTTTCACTGCAAATCCAGCTTTCACCAATCTTTCCTATTTTCTGCCTTCCTCGTAGTCTCCGCATATGATCCATATACAGTGGAAGCTCTTAAGTACGACAGAAATCAAGTTCGACATCCTATAGTTCGACTGCTTACATAGGAGAATTAGACACGCCCCTATACGGGCACTAAGAAATGGGTTTGCCATTTGAATGGGAATTGGTCCTGTGTCTTGTAGTGATACTTTTGTTAAAGGAAAACATAATATTTTATTGATTAGGACATCCATATTGATCACTGATTTTAAATAAATGAATCTTATTTTTCAATTTGAGAATTGTGCCGTTTGTGAGACGGAACTGTCGAACCCCACTGTGGTACTAGAAGCGCATACACAAGTCTCGGGGCGGGCAGGAAATGCAAGTACAGTACTGTATTCGTTGATGGATAACCAATAAGAATTTGTATTCATCTCACCTGCCACACCCACTACCCTTATTGGACAGAACTTTCAATTCTGTTCCGTCGAACTTAGGAGAGTCGACTGTATCTTAATGTCGTCTATCATCAGATATCTTTTTCTGCCCAAAACTCTTCTCCCGTTCACCATTCCTTTTGGTGCATCCTTCAATAGGAGGTTTCTTCTCAGCCAGTGACCCAGCCAATTCCTTTTCCTCTTCCTGTCTTTGTCCTTGCACCTTAAAAAAATATACAATTTTTAATCGTAGTTAAACACGAGCAACTTCGATGGAAGTCCAGCAGCTCGCTAGCACGGACAGGACATGGTTGCGCCCTACGGTAAGGTAAGATGCAGCAGATAAAAAAGGGTCCCTGTTTTTTGGGCATAGTTGCGCCCCGTTCCCATCAGGTACGGAAAAGGGGCATGGCATAGTTGCGCCCCGACGAAATAATAAGACATACCGTGAAAGACTCCGTTTTTAAACCATGTGATCGAGGAATTCAGAAGCGGTAAAATAGACAGATGCATGTTCTTAAAAAATGCAGGTACCATTATAATATTTTGAAATTATTTATTTATTTATTTTATGACAATCACTTCCGTGTGTACTATATCCTCTCCATTGCAGCTACCACTATAATACTTTCAAATAATTTATTTATTTTATGACAATCACTTTCGTGTGTACTATGCCCATCGGAGCGCACTATGCCATGTCCATTCTGCTACCTGATTTCTTCGGGGCGCAACTATGCCATGTCCATTCTGCTACCTGATTTCTTCGGGGCGCAACTATGCCATGTCCATTCTGCTACCTGATTTCTTCAGGGCGCAACTATGCCATGTCCATTCTGCTACCTGATTTCTTCGGGGCGCAAATATGCCATGTCCATTCTGCTACCTGATTTCTTCGGGGCGCAACTATGCCATGACCATTCTGCTACCTGATTTCTTCGGGGCGCAACTATGCCATGCCCATTCTGCTACCTGATTTCTTCGGGGCGCAACTATGCCATGTCCATTCTGCTACCTGATTTCCTCGAGGCGCAACTATGCCATGTCCATCCTGCTACCTGATTTCTTCAGGGCGCAACTATGCCATGTCCATTCTGCTACCTGATTTCTTCGGGGCGCAAATATGCTATGTCTATTCTGCTACCTGATTTCTTCGGGGCGCAAATATGCCATGTCCATTCTGCTACCTGATTTCTTCGGGGCGCAACTACGCTATACTTAGGCCTCCCAATTGACCGCGGGGCGCAATTATTCCACTTAGTCCAAGGACGGGGCAGACTATATTTATAGACAGTCTGACACACTATGTATGTGATGGCAACCATTTCTGTTCTGAGACCTAAATAAGTAATTATTATAAAGTGTTCCCCGTGAAATCATTCATTGTTAAATGGCTTCGTCAATGTAAACAATAAAGATTACTGGAATAAAATGTCGAATAAATAACATCATACTTTATTATGTAAAGAAGAACATAGCAAGTTTCAAAACACTTAAAAAAAAGGACCACAAATTATGGAGTTTACTTCTGGGAATGACAGTTTATATTTCACCGTGTCATTGGCGTTACGTAAACAAACCCAGGTTGCACATACGCACGTACTTATGCATGCATTGCCCCACAGTGAGGTAATGGCTGCTCTAATTCCCCTTTCTCTTACCTTGGTGCTCGCCTGCAACGCATCTATTGCCGCTGTATTCATAAAAACTAGGCCTAGCCGCGCCGGTAGGACTTGGCTGTAGTCAACACTGCGTTTAGAGCGGGGAAATGCGTTCCAGCTGTCATAATTACACCAGTGCTGAAACCGGCTAATTCTAATACCTGCAATTCTTTGAATTTTTGCAGTATATATTAGTCTGTTATCAACTGGTATAGTAGGGAATTACTTTCAAAGTGTTCCGCAATTCATTTCTTTAGAATGGCAGTAATGTCTTACTAGTGTTACGGAGTACAGCTACTGGACACCAATTTTTTTCTCCTACCGCGACTTCCTAATACCTCAGAGTTACGACAGACAGCCTCTGCGAATTTTTACTACCGCGTTCAACTCCGGCAATGACCGTACTCGGCGCCATCAGAATTTAATTCTAGTGCCATCATTATTATTATTATTATTATTATTATTATTATTATTATTATTATTATTATTTCCCGCGCCGTGGCATCGCGGTCTAAGGCATCCCGCCTAGGACTCGCGTTACGGAATGCGCGCTGGTTCGAGTCCTCATGGGGGAAGAAATTTTCTTATGAAATTGCGGCCAGTGTATGGGATCGGTGCCCACCCAGCATCGTGATGCACTTGGGGAGCTACGATAGGTAGCGAAATCCGGTTGCGAATACCAGCTATAACGGCTGGGGGGGATCATCGTGCTAACCACACGATACCTCCATTCTGGTTGGATGATCGTCCACCTCTGCTTCGGCATGTGGACGTGAGGCCAGCAGCCGGCTGGTCGGTCTAGGCCCTTCACGGGCTGTATCGCCACGGATTATTATTATTATTATTATTATTATTATTATTATTATTATTATTATTATTATTATTATTATTGACAATAATATAGATCCAATCACTATAGATGAATTAAAATCAGCTCTTAAAACGTGTAGAAATCGAAAGCCCCTGGCTCTGATGAGATAAATATGGAACTGATAAAATATGCTCCAGAAAGGTTTTTACATAGATTTTTAAATTTCTTAAACATATGCTGGAAATGTGGACACATTCCTGAAGAATGGCAAACTGCGATTATTGTGCCAATATTTAAGAAATGAGACAGAAAGGATTGCTCCAACTATAGAGGCATAACCTGCTGAATATTGGATATAAAGTGTACTCAAAAATTATTACAAAGCGACTAAATGTAATAGCAGATACAATGCTTACAGAAGAACAAAATGGCTTTAGAAGTAATAGATCATGCATAGATAGTGTATTTTCCTTAAGTCAAATAATTGAAAAATACAGAGAATATAATATCCCAACTTGCATAGCTTTCATCGACTATGAAAAGGCCTTCGATACAGTTAAACGAGAAAAATTATGGGAAATATTACTAGCGAGAGGAATCCCAAAACATTTAATAATGACAATACATTGTTCATATAAAAATACTACTATTAAAATAAAATTAAACAAAGGTATCACCAATGAAATTAGAGAAATAACAAGAGGGGTAAGACAAGGATGCCCATTGTCGCCTACTTTATTTAACTTTTATATAGACAAAGTCACAAGACAGTGGCAGATAAATTTAAAATCAAATTTTTGTATAAATAAGGAATATTTGAACACCTTACTCTTTGCAGATGATCAGGTAATATTTGCAAATTCAGAAGATAACCTACAGAGGGCCCTATATAACCTGAACATAACAGCTAAAGAATATAACTTAAATATTTCTTTAAAAAAGACAAAGGTTATGGGATTCAAAGGAAAAACACCAATAAGATTAAAAATAATCCTTAATGATGAACCAATAGAACAAGTGAACCATTTTGAATATTTAGGCTGCACATTATCATATGACAATATAAATGATTTTGACAAAAAATATTAGAATTTCAAAAACTAATAGGAACAGTTAAAAGAACCTTCGTTAAGAAGGTAAGGAAAGATACAGTTCTGAAGTTTTACAGAACAACGGTCACACCAACATTGGTATATGGCTCAGAGATTTGGAACCTAAGTAAACAGCAAGAAAGAAGAATGGAGGCAGCAGAAATGAAATTGTTGAGACCGTTGGCAGGATATACACTGTTAGATCATAAACAAAATAAATTCATTAGAGAGGAATTATTATTGTATCTCCAATGGGGGGTAGCCCTATTTTACATATGTATGCTAGGGCTATAGTTTTACACAAAAAATATTCCTAACCATAAAACAAATTGAAAAGAAAAATAAGTTAGCTTACACAATGGAAATAAAACCTAAACAATCCGTAATTTAAACATTACGATTGCAAATCAAACATCAGTCATCAATTGAGACATACAGAAAACAGTTACAACATATAAACAAAACATTTCTTATAGCGGTACTCTATAACACAATTAAGCAACTTTCCCTAACATACATAATAAATTAATACACAATAGTCACACAAACACAATCAAGCATCCCATAACTATGACTCACATACATAACAAATCAAGCATCCTCTACAACACATACACTTCAACATAATAACCATACATTTAAAAGTTACAAATTTGGCTGCAAAAGAATATATAGGACACTGTTACTAAATACTGTTATTTCTACAAGGTCTTAAATACACCTGTAATAAATATGTGAAATTCCTTTATGCAACATTGCTTCAGAAGAACTTTTGTAATTGGTGGTGAGAAAGTTGTATCGCACATGCTAAGGTGGGTTTCTAGTCGGCATCTCTTGCGTTCCTGTAGTGGGCACTAAAATAACAGGTGGTCGACTGTTTGTGTGGGGTGTTCACAGGGACATGAAGAGCCATTTGGGTTGTCAATTTTGAAACGTTCAAAATATGAATTAAATTTTCCGTGTCCAGTCATAAATTGCGTGGATATGTAAGATGGTTCATAATTCTTTACTGTTAGTCTATCTTTAACTGTGGGAAAATATAGTGATTTTGTGATTTGGCGATTTGTACTATTTAACCACATTGCATTCCAGTCATTTAAGATGTCCACCTTCATTTGCATTTTTACACAAGAGAGGGGTTGTTTAGAGTATGTGTGTTCTGTTTCCGAAATTTCGGCCATCTTGGCTAGATGATCTGCTCTTTCGTTTCCTGTGTTCCCTACATGACCACGTACTCAATCGAAACATACATACATACATACATACATACATACATTAGGCAGGAATTAGGCATTTAAAATATAATTGATGTAACACATAACTATATAAATATATGGCACGAACATGTAGAGAGAACGTCATCAGACAGAGTTCCAAGAAAACTGCACAACTATAGACCTATGGGACGACGGGATATAGGAAGACCGAGGCGACGATGGAGTGACCAGTTTTATACTTCAATTAACTATTGGGACGGAACAGGCCGGTCGGCTAACCCGTGATGTTTATGATGATGATGATGATGATTATTATTATTATTATTATTATTATTATTATTATTATTATTATTATTATTGGTAGCCGGATATGGTTATCATCCCCTTTAAAATGATGTCCGAAGACAATTGAAAATTCAAAAGTAAGAATGGCTGTGAAGAGGTGGAACAAAATTAATTTACTAGTGCGTTTGAAGTTTCTCCTGGAAAACTAAATCGACGCGTTTTTCCTCAAAATCATGTCCCCAGGACATCTATAATTATTCAAGGTGGGAAGTTTTTTTGATGTAAACATACCGTATGTTACAGTAACCACATGTGACAGTGTAGTACTATAGTTTTCTAATCGTTTTAGGCCCAATTGTATAAAACTCCCTGACTAAAGATCAACTTTGATCGAAGATCGGAAAGTGAACCGAGTTCAGACACTTCTTATATTGTATAAAACTTTTCTGCGATCAAATTACTTTGGTTCAAATGCAATCTAAGTTCACGTGAAAAGGATTTGGCAACATTGCATAAACAGGTGAAGTATGTGATACGCGTGGCATGTTGTACAGGTTTGTTCAGTGTAGTCAATGTAGCGACTTCAACTCTTTTTCAACGACAATTTCTTTTAACTTTTACATGGCTTAAATAGGGATTTAGCGACCTTTTTAGCACCACATAATGACAAAATTTAATCTTTCTTTGTCGATAATGAGAAATCTAGCCACTTTCCAACTACTTTTTGGCGACTTTCCGTACACTCTGTTGGAGACACTGGTTTGTTTTGTGCATTGTAGGTGACCGTTCTCCAAATTGTTATGTTATGGTGTTTGATACTGCTAAACATAATAAAGCTTTATAAAACGATAATTTTCGTATAGTAATACAGTTAATTGACAATTAATGTACCTATCAATATCCATTAATAATAATTAATGGTTGTTATAAACATAATATAATTATAGGTTATGTCATTTGATACTGCTGAACACGTTAAAGCGTTGTAAAATATAAGAACGTTTGGGTATAGGCAACAAATTGAAAAAAAAAATATAAATGTACCTACCATATCTATTAATATTAATAATAATGGTTATTCTTTTTGCACAATCTGCCACTCGTATATTTCAAACAGAAAAGAAATAACAGAACTTGGATCATCTAACTTAATTGGAGAAATTTCTTCAGTCAAAGTTGACTTTAGTTTAAAACAAATTAATCTCAGATTAGACTTTATACAGCACAAAATTCCAAATTCAGCTAGAACGAGTATCAATTTAACCTCTGATCTAAGATTAAATGGTTTATACAATCGGCCCTTAAAGATGTAGGTTATTTTATATTTAATACGTAAATGCATTCATTCATAATTTAATTAATAGTTTTCTGCCCAAAGGCAAGTCTTTCACTACAAACCGAGCATTCTCCAATCTTCCTTCTTTACTGTCTTCCTTTTGTCTCCGAATATGATCCTGTATCATCATGCTGTCTATCATCTGATATCTTTTCTTCCGTTCACCATTCCTTCTAGTGCATCCTTCATTAGGCAGTTTCTTCTTAGGCAGCGACTGACTAATTTATTTTCTCTTCCTGATTAGTTTCAGGATTATTCTTTTTTCATCCACTCTTTCTACCAGAGCTTCGTTTCTTATTTGTATGTACTTTTCACATTCTTCATTCTTCTCCATATCCACATTTCAAATGCTTCTAGTCTCTTCTCGTCACTTCGTCATAATATCCAGGTTTCTGCTCATACAAATCCACACTCCACACTAAACACTTAACTGGTCTCTTCCTTAGTTCTTTTTCCAGAGGTCCGCAGAAGATGCTCCTTTTTCTATTAAAAGCTTCCTTTGCCATTGCTATCCTTTTGACTTCCTGGCAGCAGCTCATGTTACTGCTTATAGTACACCCCAAGTATTTTATGGTTTAAGCACAATCGCATTTGTTGCATTTTGCTACTCGATTTCTAGAATTTTTTTATTTATTATCTATTTATTTATTTAAATATAAATATACAGAATAAAGAATATAATTACAAACAAGAGAAATAGAAATAAAACAATACAATCAATATAAAAAAGGAGATACATTAGTATTAACAAAATTTGAGACCGAATGAGCAGCGCTCGTGTTCGGTCGCAGTTCAGATATAATATTAATAGGCCTATAAGAGAATATAAAATAAAATAAAATAGGAAATAAAATTAAAATTACAGTTACAGAAATTATATAATACAATATTAATATAAGAGAAATAAATAAATAAATAAATAAATAAATAAATAAATAAATAAATAAATAAATAAATAAACTAGGAACTAAAATTTAAATTATAGCGGCAATGGAATTATATATTTTTTTTTAATTTTTTTTTATAAACAGCTTTCCCAATGACGGGACTGCCTCATTGGACAAAGCATAATAAACATATTGAGTGAAAACAAAAACAGACCACAAAAGAGAAAGGAGGGGAACGAACAAAAGGGAAAAGCAAGTACAGGAAAGATAATAGCATGCATAACAGGCCTAAACATAGTAAACAAACAGATTAGACATTCGAGCAAAATTCTCCCTTTTTAAGAAACAAAGTACAGATGGTATTTTAAAATGGCAAGTGATCCTCTGATAGCAGTAGGGGAAACATCACGAATGAAGTCGTTGTTCAGCTGGAACTTCTTGCAGAAAGTGACAAAGAGGCGAGGTATTGTGCCCCTAGCGCCAACCATTAGCCCAACTACTTCAATGGAGGTGAGGTGATATTTCTCCAAATAGAATGGAACTGTGGGCTCATAAATTCTGCATTTTTCTGCGTGGACGTCAGTGGGCTGTTGTTCCTGTGCCTCGAACCTGACTGTCGGGTCGATAATGTATGCTGATGTAGAGCCTGGTGGAATGACAAGCATGTCAATTCGCCGACAGGATCCCTCTTGAGAGATGCCATGGACTTCTTCGTGCACAGTGAGACCTTTCTTCCTCAAGGCTTCGGCAATCATGGATCTGATTCTGTGATGTCTAGAGTCCCGCATTGCCCATGCAATTAGCATTTCATTTAAATTCATATTAGTCCATACACATCTCAGATTTCATTTTCTGCATTACCATCTTCGTTTCTGAAGTCCAACGTGATTGTCGTATTTTTGCACATTTACATTCAAAGTTTGTTGCAAAGTTTGTATTTAGGCCTAATATTGAACAAATTTATAATAATATCGCACGTGAAAAGTAGGACAATTTATATATATATATATATATATATATATATATATATATATATATATTTCAAAATTATAGAATACAAATATAATATAGGTTGAATAATTCATACACATAGGATTCTAAATTTATTTAATCAAATTGAAGATATTAACACATTTCTAATTTTCTTGTTATATGTTAGTGGGTTACATGTTAGAAGTTCTGGGTGTAATTTAGCTAAAGCATTGTACAGTACAACCGAGGGCTAAAATTAATGCTATGCTTTAGACCAGCAGATGTGAGACATTTAGGTTCTACTAATGTTGAATTAATATTTCGTCTTGTGTCATAATTATGTGTCTGTAATATAATCTTATTACGATTTTTATGATAAGATTTTAACAGCGTATACTTATAAATTTGTTCAATATTAAATACTAACTTTGCAACAAACTTTCAATGTAAATGTGCAAAAATGCGACAACCACATTGGACTTCAGAAACGAAGGTGGTAACGGAGAAAATGAAATCAGAGATGTGTTTGAACTAATCTGAATTTAAACGAAATGCTAATGGCATGGGCAATGTTCAAATAGTACATTATGCAACGAGCCTATAATGGTAGTAATTAAGACGCAAGTATGATTGTTTATGAAACGAGCGCAAGCGAGTTTCATAATTTTCATACGAGAGTCTTAATTACCATTATATGCAAGTTTCATACGACTTTTTATGCTCGACCATATTTCTAACTTGAAAGTATTAAAAATTAGGTCTTTTTATGGTTATGTGCGAACTGACCTGAATTGTGAGATGTGCGCAGACGCGAAAGTATTGATTTTTTCCGAGGCCGAATGTCATTGACCTTGGCACAGAATAAGAATGAACATTAGTGTGATATAACCTGGAAATTGATTTAGAATTGAAAAACGAGATGACAATTTGAATTTATTTGAATGTTATTTACAATTAACGCTAATTATTATAGTAACAGAACATAACCTTCTGCGACAGTATTGGATTTCCAGCCTCCGTGACTTTTCGCTAATTGTCTGTCGATTGTATATCCGAGAATAATCGATATAACGGTACAAAGCTGACTTGTGATTGGCTGAAGATCTGTACTTTAATGAGTAGGTATACTTAAATGACATAGATTAAAAGACTGCTACCAGGTGTATAATTACTACATTTCGGCATGGTCGAGCATAAAAGATATTAAGCAATAGATGTTCAGGAATGGATTTCAAAAAGTTGATGCAACAAGTTAAGTAAACAATTTTTATAATTGATTTGTACAATTCCACGCATACTGTAATTTGTTAGCTAGGATTTAGTTGCATGAATCTTGTAAAAACTGGAATTAGAAACCGTCTTTCAGTAAAAAGGATTAGCACCCTGCTAACAATAGATCTTGAAGGGCTCGTAAAGAATTTCAATGTTTAGAGTGCCCATAAAATAACGTATTTTAATGTGACGTAAATTGGGCAGTAATTGATTCTAAACTTACCTACGCTAATGATTTACTTACATAAATATATCTAGAGTGTGGTAAGATGGATTGAAAGTAATAAAACTCCAAAAATATATATATAACTTTTTGTTTCTGCAAACCTTATTAATTTTATCTTTATGCTCGACCATGCCGAAATGTAGTAATTATACACCTAGTAGCAGCCCTTTAATGAACCTAATTAAAGTACACCTATTCATTAAAATTCAGGTTTTCCACCAATCAGAAAGCAATATCAAAGCGCAAGTATCGATTATTCTCGGATATGCAATCGAAAGACAACTATCGAAAGGTCACGGAGGCTGGAAATCCAATACTGTCGCAGAAGGTTATGTTCTGTTACTATAATAATTAGCATTAATTGTAAATAATATTCAAAGAAATTCAATTTGTCATCTCGTTTTTCAATGTCTAAACCAATTTTAAGGTTATATCAAGGTTAATGTTTATTTTACTCTCTAGATTATATCAAGGTCAATGACATTCGTTTCTCGGAAAAAAATCAATACTTTCGCGTCTGCGCACAAATCTCACAATTTACGAGATATTGCGTAAGGTCACTTCGCTCTCCAGTCAGATAAGAATAATATGAATACTTATGAATTATTTCAAGTTAGAAATATGGTCGAGCATAAAAAGTCGTATGAAACTTGCCTATAATGGTAATTAAGACGCTCGTATGAAAATTATGAAACTCGCTTGCACTCGTTTCATAAACACACTCGCGTCTCAATTACTACCATTATAGGCTCGTTGTATAATGTACTATTATGCACAAATGATTTACAATATGGCACAAGTTTTTCGTAATTTGCAGAAATATAATTTTTCATTTGTGCATTTTTGCGACAAGTATTTTTTTGTAGCTTAAACCTTTGAAGCTATCCACTTGTTCCACTGCCTCATTTCGAATTATTGTGTTTACCTTCTTAATTTTTTCTTACTATAGCCATTGTCTTTGGTTTGCATTTATCTTCATCCCACAGCAATCATTTAACTCCAGTGGCATATCCTTTATTAACATCTGCTCTTCAGCTAACAACGCTATATCATCAGCAAATTTATCAGCTTTATTATTCTTCCTCCTACGCACTGATGTAGGGAATTTGATATATTTTTGCCCCTTTCTCATTTTTCGCACTTTAAAGATAAAAATTAAAGTCTGAGATTTTCGCTTTTTAAATATTGCGTCCCTGCCAGGTCAGGTGCGTACGGAGCACCTTCGTTTCGGTCTTAAGCAATAAAACGGCCAATTCAACATTGAGGAAGGTGTTCATTGAGATACTCACACACAATATGATGGTGGAAGTGAGATGGTGCACCATCTTGCTCAAAATGAACTGCTCTTCCTGCAGTCACAGCAGAACAATGAGCTGCGAAATTAAGAAAACAAAGAGCTGTCTATGGTTTCGATAGCGCCATTTTCTAACAATGATATTTTCCAACAAAATCAGCTCATACGTATATGTTAGCCGTACACTTAATAAACTAGGAGATATTAGCTGTCTGTTGAGATTGTGTTCCTACAGCTTACATAATTTTCGAAGTAACGCATACTAAAATGGGAATAATTATTTTGGAACAAGTTGTGCTTTGACAACCGGATAGAAGTAAGTCCCCCACTATTCACGTTTCTGCGAGAGGACATCATCGCATAATATAAATATTTTAATCACTGATTCGCGCAGCTTCAAAGGTCGTGTGATCACCAATACAGGATTACACACGGCCGCAGGGGTCAAATACCACGGGCACTTAAATTACACGTTGTTTGATTATATAACATACGTGTAACGTACTTACAAAAAGGTTTAAAAATTCACAACGTTCTTTGAAAAATATGTAATTTTCGGTTTTCCCTATATTATTATTACCTGTTTTCTAATTTCGTAAATTAAAACACCCTGTTCAATATTGGATAGAGCGAGACACATGGTTAAGTTTTGTGGTTATATACAGTGAGTCTAAATTCAGCCCACAAACTGTGTTGACTGATAGGTGGCATCATTTGAAGTATTTCGAGGTAATAAATCACATACTGAAAGCCTTTTGTTGCTTATCAACTTACTTACTTACTTACTTACTTACTTACTTACTTACTTACTTACTTACTTACTTATGACTTTTAAGGGGGAATGGAAAACCCTATCTCAATAATGTTAAACTAGAGGAAATATAAGGTACATTTACTTAGGAACTAATCAGGATACGACTATGAAATTCTTACAGCTAATGCATATATTTCATGGCTTACTGTATGTTATGCAACACATCCCTGTGTACAGTCGTTACCAGAGTGCTGCATTGGAGTGTCGCACCCTCGAGTGAGATACGATCGGTCGTGATACGCTCGTAATAAATAGAAGCACAGTACGAGGTCATCTCACCGACATGTCTTATCTTGTATGGAAGGCGACAGATAAGATACACATATGTTTTGCTCACACGGTAAAAATAAGGCTTTATTTTCTGCGTTTATGACAAAAGTTTAATGGAACAGTCAATGGAACGTACCAAAACAGGAACATGAAGTTATAAATAAAATAGTATGAAAAACTTCAATATTTGATTTACCACACATATATAATATGACAGGTCCATACATAGTGTTCCGCCTATATACTGCGACAATGTAGAAACGTTTTACAAAATATTATTGATATAGCAGTAGATTAATAACAATATTAGTACAGAGATAACGTCACAGAAAATATAATAAAACGAATAATCATGCAGCACAACTGTTACAGACGCAAAGATTGATACACTAATTATTAGAGATTATTATTATTATTATTATTATTATTATTATTATTATTATTATTATTATTATTAGAAAACTTGATACAGTTCTTGCATTATCGTGATTGTGTTCTCCGTTTATAATAATTACATTTACATCCAATAACATCTATCAGATGCGGCAAAAACAAAATCACTCCTGTGTGGGGGGGGAACATTTATCTACAACATTTATATTACATTTTAAAGCAAGTTTTGTAGTTGTACTATGGAGAGGTTAGTTAAACACTGCAAAGTTTTTAAATGATAAACATCTAAGATGTTACTACACAGTTCATCACTGTAACAAGAACGAATGTCTAACGCTCGGCTTATACCGTTCGAGGATTTATCGCTCGTGACAATTTTACCCATCATGCATGTGCGCTACCTATCGGATTATGCTATGAACTGCTTGGCGCTCGAGCGAAAACGTCCGATGCAGACCTTTGTTCGTTACAGCTGCATGAAGCCGTGCATCAAGATCCATCGGGCTCTGAAGGAGGGGGTTATTATTAAATTAAGTAGGTAAAAAACATGTTAGCGGACTCGAACCACTGAACCTCTGATATACTTCTTACCGGTAGACATTTCAGCGAGTACTGACGACCATCAGAACCCGTAACTGAAGCGGGTAAGTAATGATGACCTGACTTTACATTCATGATGGCGTTTATCCAGCGTTGCCAGATTGTGTAATTTGGACTCAATTTTTCTCGGAAATTAGGGCCCGGGAGCAATTTTCAGTAATAATAATTTGAACATAGTTTGTAATGGTAAATTGCATGGTGGCTTGCATATGCGCGAATTATGGTTCTCCCTGTATATATTGGACGCACACTTGGCCAGGGCAGACCTAAGCGTAAAGACTAGTGCCGTCGATCGTTCAAAATATTTAAGCGATTAACTATTTGAATTTAATCGATTAATCGAATTTTGATCTATTTGAAAAAAGTCTTATCATAGCCTACTGTAATACACAATTATTGTTAAACTTAAATTGTGATAAGCGTAAGTATTAAATGTTTTATATCTGTATATACTGTATAGTTGTATTACAAAACATTACTAATTAGTTATTACTAACATATTTATTATGAGGCTTATAATTTATTGTGTCAATTCTCCTGGGATTTTTGAGACAAACACAAATAAAATACTATGAAGACTCACCTAGTTAATACTGCTTCATCCATGGTTTTAAACGTGTGAGTGTATTCATATGCTCCGAATTAAGTGCCGCTCTACATTTAGTAATAAAGGCCACCGGCGTGGCTCAGTCGGTTAAGACGCTTGCCTGCCGGTCTCAAGTTGCGTTCGGGCGCGGGTTCAATCCCCGTTTGGGCTGATTATCTGGTTGAGTTTACTTCCGAGGTTTTCCCCATCCGTAATGTGAATGCAAGGTAATCTATGGCGAATCCTCGGCCTCATCTCGCCAAATATCATCTCGCTATCATCAATCTCATCGACGCTAAATAACCTAGTAGTATTTGCAACAGCGTCGTTAAATAACCAACTAAAATAAAAATTTAGTAATAATGTTTCCTGCATCACTAAACACGAAAAACTTTTTTTCTGTCAAGCACTTCTCCACGATCGTTCAATTTAAATACAAACGTTTCACTAAGTTTACCTCTAAAATTCTCATATGACATAATGGAGTTTTCACGGGCCACAGAAATCTGATTTTTTTTTTCTTTAGCAAATTAAACACACACATTTCATCTACAAACTCAGTAAAGTAAACTGCAACGAAGTCCACCGTTGTGGCTGAGGGGTTAGCGAATCTAACTCCGAACCCAGTGGTCCCGAGTTGGATTCCCGGTTACGACGAGTTGTCTGGGTGAGGTTTTTTCGGGGTTTTTCCCTCACTCCTATGGATGAATATCAGGTAACTTTATCAGGCGATTGGAACCCCACTCATCTTCGCCACTTCCTACCCTCCCCCAACTTCCTTTCCTCATCATCCCGTTTCTGGTTTTTCAGATCACTCCCGGAACTGGCTCTCTCGACCGGCCTCAGTGGAATGTAGCTAAGCGATGTTGGTTGGCTTCTGCAATGGCACCCGATGCGGACCTACTCGGGGAGGAGTTTCGCCTCGGACCGACAGGGGGGCCTTGGGGGAAGTTGCTGAAGCAGGAATGGTATATGGATTCTATCGGCTTTAGGTACCGGTCGTTAGGGAGTCATGTGGTTGGGTTAGTGCACGTAGGGGATTTATGGCACGCAACTCATTCCATATCGAGGGTTAGCGCAATAGATCTCAAAGGTCGCAGTGCTGGGCCATCCGTGCCCCCCCCTCACTTAAATTCCATTTCATTCCAACTGCAACAAAACAGCAGACTGGCCCCTATTGTAATCGGATTACGAAATTTTAGAAAGAGAAGAAGGTTGTTACTCTCTCACTTGCACACAGTGTAGTCATGGCTAAAGAAAGAGGAGAGCGAATCTCAAAGAAGTATGTATTTCATATGTTAGGAAGACTAACTGACAACAAGGTGAAAGGTTTCTTGAAAAACCACAAAACTTAATAAGGGTTTCGCACTGTGTTTCAACTTTCAATAGAGTTAGACAGTTCACTGTCCTCATAACTCCATCTCTTTCTGAAGTATTTGTGCAAAGATTTGCTCTATGCTACCTGCTTTGCAGTTACAAAATAACGGTACTGTTGTATTTGAAAGTTAGGGTGATAAAATACTGGTTAAAAATTATATTTGGGGATCAGTCGGTTCTACGGTCGATTTGCTACAAAGTTCAACAAAGAGAGGGTTGGGAAAAAGGGTGGGTTTATAAATTGCAGATAGGGCTATATCATATAGGAATGGGATGGATGTGGGATAAAGATGATAATACTATAAGAAATGTATGGCGTAATGTGAAGATGTGATTAATTGATATCGAGAGGCAAGAGATTGAGTTCCAATGTTCGGAAAAGTCCTCACTACATTTACAATCAGATCTTACGCTTAACAGGGGGAGGTGTGACTACATAAATTCTTGTAACAAAGACAGTGGAGCAGGTTTAGCGTGGCTAAGATTGCGGGCATGGAAGGGTAATAAAATTGTCAACGAAGAAGGAGAGCGCCTTTGTTCACTGTGCAGAGAAAAGGACTCCTATAAACATATGTTATTACAGTGTGTCGAATTGGAACATGTAGGGAGAAAATATCTACCACCCTCGATGTTAAGTCAGAATAGGAGTTCGCTTGCATGTCTTAACCTCATGGGGAATAGAGTATACGAACAAAAAAGTCTGGATTGTTCCTCTTGAAAGCGAGACAGATTGGAACTTCAGATGTTGACGTTTGTCATACGAACTGACGAAGGGATAATGGTATCTACCAATTATACAATTTTATGTCTATTTTAGATTAGAATATATTATATAATGTGTTTTGTTGTGCCATTTTCATTTTAATAAGTGTGTGCTTTTAGAGAGTGGTTGGATATAATCATAGGTGAGAGGGTGAAACCTACAAAGTAGGACTTGTTTTAGGTACAAAGCATGTATGGTCAGAAGACACGTGCATTGGATTTTAGAGAGAATTATGATAATATATCATCATCATCATCATCATCATCATCAACAGCATGGCTTAGGCCTTTGGCCTGTTCCGGCTACAAGTATTGTGCTTAGGTGAAATATTAAAGTGATATATTATAAGTGTATTGAGTTTTTATAAAATATTAAAATTTGCTGTTTAAAATACTAAAATATTATTCAACGTTAATTAAAATTGATCTCTCCATCGTTTACATGGACGTCCTTGATCTCTTCTGCCCTTGGGATAATAGTTCAATAATACTCTTGGGAATCGATCTTGATTCATTCTTTCCACATGTTCCAACCATTTTATCTGATAGTTGTTTTTTTATTCTGGAAATGATATCTTCTACCTGAAATT